>JANAVB010023117.1:0-284628 GCA_029216955.1 Iris pallida
AGGCACGTGTGGCCTCTGGTCATGCCCACGTGTAGCCCCATGTCAGGCTACACGATCGACACTTCACAGTGTCCAAAAGTGTATCGTGTCGTGTCCAGCACGTATCAGTGGCCAAAAACACGTGCGTCAACACAGTGTGTGCGACCAGTGCGGGAGGAGAACTCCTCGAATACTGAACCACTCGAGCCCAATTTTTGGGAGGCTAATGTCAGACATTGCCCTGACATTCTCCCAAAAATTGCGTGTCCTCGTGTCCTGTGCACGGAGAACTAGCCATCGGGTAGCAGGAGAGTGTCCCGCCTATGCAGCGTGTTTGTCTCGTGTGGACACGACATGACTCCAAAATCATAGACTAAGGACAAATCTAAAGAAATACCCTAGATCTCGAAATACATTCAAAAATATTTTCAAAAAAACAAAAAAATTGGTTGTGGCATTTTATTAAACACCTAGACTAGAGGGATGCGTGTCCGATACGGGCACGAAATCACATGCAATAAACACCAAACTCTCATTATAGCTAGGGGACACCTAGATATAGGCTACCATGCAATAAAAACAGAATTAAAATGGAATTAGAAGGATTTACCTATGGGTTGCAAGGATCAAGAAAAAGTCCCAAATCAAACGGTTTTCGTTGCTATCTAAATTCTCCAAATTGCTCTAAAACTAAAATTACTCCTCATGAGCAACAAGTAGAGGTTGATTAGAATCATATGCATAAGATTTGGGTCAAAAAGGATTAAAATGGATTTAATAGGAATTTGGGAAGTTGGGGATTTACCTTTTCTTTCAAGAAATTAGTTGAGCACGAAAGAGGCAAGAACAAGGAAAGGGGAGTTTAAATAGGGGGATAACCTAGGTGGCTGGCCATGTATGGGCTTATGTAGGGTTGGGGTTTCAAGTTATGGGCCATGGGCTCAATTACATAAGTCATGAAATTAAATCACAAGTCATTTCACCTATTCTTAATTCTTTATTTTGAAACTAGTTTCTAATAGCTAAAATAAGGTTGACTTAAGTTAGACTAGGGTCACACCATTGCCTACTAAGTCATCATAGCTAGGGTTAGCTTCTAGGTCAGTCTACAAAGTCTCAATAAGTCAAAGTCAAAGTCAAAGATATCAATCACAAATTCAATAAATTAAAATAAATTCAAAAATTTACCAAATGACCAAAATACCCTCAAGCTAAAATGTGGTAGTGACAGCTCAGCAAGGGACTTTGTGTCTTCTGGTCGCCTTGGAGTAGATTTTGGTAATAGGATTACCATCAGTGTTGCAGAGGGCCTTGCATCTTTCTGTTGCCTTTAACTGGATGTCGGCAGTCGGATCACCATTGGCCCTACGACAGGTTTTGGCTCCTGACTGGATCTCGGGAGACGGATGACCATTGGTTCCAACTGCGTAGGTGAGGCAGGATAATCGAGCACCTCTTTGTGCAAGGTTGCGATGAGGGGTGCGGCCTTGCCCGGTTTGCGAGCCTGGAGACGGGTTCTCAAGGGTTCTTCTGGCCCTATGATGGCTTCAAGCTCGTCTATTATATGTTTCCTGGATTCATCATATAGACAAGCCTCCTAAGAGTAATAAGATTCAACCCCTTTGAAGGGATCAATGTCGGCGAATTCGGTCTTCATGGAACCGTACTTACTGACATATTTGAAACACTGGTGAAGGGTGGATGGCACAATCATATAGTCATGTATCCACGGACGTCCCAGGAGGATGTTGTAGGAGGTGTCTGTATCTATGACGTAGCAGGTAACTTCCTTCTTCAGCTTCAGCTGAAATTATATGGCATGCTCTAGACTTTCTGCCCTTCTTCTTGTTGGTAGGGGATTACAACCCTTGGGTAACTTCGGGCACCAAGTCTGGATGCACCCACATGGTCTCTCCACGAGATGTGGTGAGAGGTACCAATCCAGATGTTTGGCTCCGGACGGGTGGAAGATTAGTAACCTCCATCGTTGCTTGAGGGACATGTATGACCCCGTTTGGAGTGCTTGTCGGAGGAAAGTCATCGAACTGAATAGATACTATGTTCGTCGCCACGGTAACCTCTTCAAAGTCTATCGACAGAGCTTTTGAGTCGGTAAGACTCTGAATGTATCGCTTAAATTAGAAGCAATCATGAGTGGCATGATGGACATAGCGGTGGAAGTGGCAATACTTTGGGTCCTCCATTTCTGCCGCTCGGGGCTCACGTCTTGGTGGAGAGAGCTGGATCCTACCCCTTGTAAGAGCATATCGAAGGTAGGTTTGACATGACTATCTTCAAATGAGTAATTGGCCTTGGGCCATAGACCTTCCACCTGTTTTTGTTCGGGCTTCTGAGTCGCATCAATGACCATGGCCTGTTTGTCCTTGTTGTCCCGGTTAGTGGTGGCACCACTATTGCTGTTAGTGGAGGTGGACCCAGGATGTCTGCCCTTATCTTCTCCATCTGGGATGTGTAATTCCAACTGCCGAGCCTTCTTCAATTTCGTCTCTGTATTGGTGGCACTTATGATGAAGGTTGTCCAATCCCTGAACTGATCGTCGCCCATCCAGAGGCTAATGACGGAAAGCAACTTCTTCTGGCAGATTTCAATCAAGGAGCTCTCGGGATTGCCTTAGGGTAATCTCATTGCGGTTTGGCGGAACCGCTCGATGTAGTTCCTCGTTAGCTCCCTCTCTTCCTGAATGCCGTCCATGAGAGATGACATCGTTACATCATGCCCCACTTCATAGAATCTCTCCAGGAACATGCGCTTGAAGCCGTCAAAAGAGTGAATGCAGTTGTCGGGAAGGTTGCGGTACCAGTCGAACGCGATCCCCTCCAATGCTCCGATGAATAGTCACGTGAGGATGGCATCACTATACGACAAGTGGTCATTTGTGACTTCAAAGTAAGTCATGTACTGACTAGCAGAGGTCTTCCTATCATAAGAATCGATATGGAATGGCTTGTACCGCGGTGGAAAAGGCACATCTCTCCATGCAACGGGATATGGCTGCCGTATTCTAAGATCCCGAGAGGAGTCTCAGGCCTTGAATATTGCTCGAAGCTCCTAGGCTTCCTTCCTTGCCTCCTTGGCTTTATCTACAGCTGAAGGAACGGATGCTGCTAAAGGATCATCAACCAAAGGAGGGGCGGTCGTGTTAGAGTCTGCGTTGACTGCGGGTCCCAAGCTTGTTTGCCCGGGTATCCTTGCTGGTTGAGCTGGCAAGGCGGCTTTGATCTCGTCCACGGACTTGACCAAGGACAGGAGCATAGCTTCCAGTACTTCTAGCCATTGTCGATCAGAAGGTGCTTTATGATCATCATCAGCCATAAAGACTGTCCTGACGTGGGTAGAGGTGGAAGGGATTATGGCAGAGGTACTCTTGGTGTCGTACCCTTGTATAGAGAAATCATCAGGGAATGTCGGAATATCATCTTCATCAGACTCGGAAGGGGTGCTACCCCCTATGCAGGAAGCCACATCATTTTGGTGAGGGTGGTGGCCCTCAGGGAAATTCGATTCTATTACAGAGTTTTGGGGGATCTTTACCCCCTGTGTGTGCTCTTGGTACATCTGGTTATCGTATACATTGAGGGGGCTGCTACCCCCGGCTTCATCTACTCTCAAAGAGATCGAAGGTCCACCCCCGGGTGCCGAAAGCTTCTTTTTGGATCGAGTGCCTAAATAGACACCCCCTGTGGTCGATGGGAACCGCCCAGATGAGGGTCTTCTTGCAATACTGGCCGAGATGGTCGGGCTGGAAGAGCCTGTCTTCTTTCCTCCCTTGCCAGGAGGAACTTTTTGAGTTGAATTACAGGAGGAGAAAGAAAACTCCTCGTCCCCTGGAATTTGGAAAGGTGCTGGCTGCTGCAGTCGCTGGAGAACTGACTGCCGATCTTCAGGTGCTGCTGATTTGTCGCAGCAGCAGTTGATGATGACTTGGGTGCAACGACGCCTCGAGAGGGACTCATTGCATGCCGACGCTGCCATCTTGCGTTTGTGAGTAATCACGTCACGTAAGTCGGTAGGAAGCTTCTCTACCTTTGTACCCAAATTGTGAACTCGGGAATCCCGAGCGCATGGGTGCTTAGGCATCATGTTTGCTTCCTGATCCGTGGCTAGTAAAAGTACTTCCTCTGGATCTTTAGAGGAAGAATTTAAAGACCCACCCTGTCCGTTAGCCCTGGGGGACTGGACGCGGGTGGTTCTGTATAGCTTTCCATCAGGAGCCCGTGTAACAGTCAACGGGGCCCACTGAAAGTCAGCAACTTGGACAGTTGACTGGGCTGGTTGGGCCTGCAGTACTGCCCTAGAATTTTTTGACTTAGCACCCAAAGGCGCATAGTAAAAGGAGTCCAGATTGATACATCCCGCATCTTTAGTGAGCCGTATTGCACCGAGCCCGCATAAGAGGCGGTCGAACATAGAGCTTCTGACAGGGCCGTATGAGACGTCCTGTTTGAGGCCAGGATTGGTCGTCGCATGGACCATCTTCTTGCGGCTAGCGTTGGCTGCCGCGTGGATCATTTTCCTGCGGCCAGAGTTGGCTGCCGCATGAGTCATCTGCCTGCGGCCAGAGTTGGTTGTCGCATGGACAGACTGTCAATCTCCTCTATGCGGATTCTTCTTTGTCCGCATGGAGTTCCCTTGTGCCCCCAAAAACTCAGCATCGTAGTGTTTTTCTTTGCTCATTTTAGGGTCATTAGGGTCCTCTGCGGTCGGAAGCAAAGTCGTAGAAGAGCTTTGGTCACCGTCTCGGGCTGCAGAAGGAGCTTCTTCGAGAACTTGGTCGGGGGCAACAGTTTTGTGCACCGATGCCTTGTGAGTCCTCTTTGGGTTAGCTTGCTTCTGAGACGGGCTGGCGCACCCTCCAGAGAGCAATTCTTCGAAGGCTTGGTTGAAGCGAACCACAAGCATTTGCTGCGTAGAGCCGACCTTGGATGCGTTAGATTGCGTCACCAACTTCTCATCGGAAGAGAAGGATGTTTTCAGTAGAGTCGCCATCGTATTTGCCATAAAAATCAAAGACAGGTATTACAGAATACTGAAATTGATTGCAAACTCGCTTGTACAAAGAAAAGCCTAGGAAGAAATCCTAGGAAACAATCTAAGTACAATTGTTTAGTTTTGATTCTAGGGGGTGACGGTGGAGGCTTGGAAAAGTGCTATCAACTCTGCCTTACTCCGTGGACTATCTGATGCAGCCTCTAGCTCATGAAAAAATTGCTTTTCTCTTGAAGGCTTCCAGCCTTTTGCAGGGGTGTGGCACCTTACTATTTATAATAGGATATATTTTGAACCACATAGACGGCTTGCGGCCACGTGGCTGATTAGCTCGCGAAGACCCGCTCTTTGGCTGCCAACTGTCGATTTGTTGGGATTTGGTTGTAGCAAATCTGGGTAGTTAAGGACTTGGTCAAATTGCCACGTGTGCTGTTGCGTATAGTTTTTTTAGTCTTCAATCATGTGGGGTCGCATGAGACTCATGCGGCTTGGATCATAGTTGCTCTTGGCTGCATAAAGTTTGGAGACCTTTGGGGCCACATAAGTCTGAGCCGCATAAGGTTCATACGGCTTAGATGACACTTTTCTGGCCGCATAGAGGCATACGGACCCTGATTTTGGACGACGTCTCACGTCTTATCTTTCTTGTCGACGTGTCAGAACTGTCATGTTTTGCCAGGACTTGTCAGCTTTATCAGTCGAACTGCTCCTCTTGGCCGCATATCTTCCTTTTACAGCTGTTTGTCGACGGGCCGTATATGTCTTTCTAACAGTCATGCGGCTTTCCTTCATGCGGACCTGTTTGGCCCAAAGTACCTATACGGCAATTTGTAATCCGTATGAACCCCATATTTTTTATGCTTCTACAGTTGTGGCATAATAGATGTCACGCTCCGATCCCGTATAGTCCTTTCGTCATCGCTTCGGACTCTGTGGAACCATTCGTTCTCGCTTGGGCGTGATGTCGTGCAAGCCTAAGTTACACTTGCAGAAGGCCAAGACTAGTAAAAAGACAAGATAGACAATGGCACAGCGGAACATAATTGCAGAAATTGAAGCAGCAGCGGACATATTACAGAATATGAATTAAAACACAATGATAACAAGAAACAATTCTCTTTATTGATATCTTTAAACAAATTACAAGCTCTCATTTCTCTATAATACAATGCCATATGGCTTACAATTTCTCAGAAATATTATAGATTTCAATGATCCGGTTCCATACATTACATCCCTTTATATACAAAACCAACTCTTTGCAACTGATGACCATCTCTTGGCATCTCTTCTGATTTCTGGCTCCTGAGGATGAGGTTTAGACTATCGCTTCAGACTATCCATCTTGATGTATTTTGTACCTGTGTGCAAACAGATGGTGGGTCAGTATATCAACATACTGGTGATTGTGAACAAAGGCTACATCGCCTGAAACGATAACTAATTTATTTAGTGAGAAAATATTTCTTGTGATGTGTTCTTGCTACTTTTACCTATGTTTATTTCATGCATATTCAGAGTCAGATTAAATCTTTTGAAAATACTTTCGAAAAGCCAACTTTGTATATCTTTCATCCAAGCCAACTGTCGGATCAATTCATATAGTTGGACCATCTGCTCTATCCGTTCGATTTTTGCTTCTCCGTGAGACGCTCAAAATAAATGAAAGTGTTCGCAACGCGTACCAGATAGTCTATAATCGATTTAAATGGGACTAGCCTTATAGGGTACTTCCCCGGAGACTTCTCAACTAATATCGGAGCAAGGTACTCCTTGTCCTACTGAGACTGAGAGCGCGTGAAGTAATACCACATTCTCAATACCCCGGTTCAAACACCCTAGCACTACTATTGCTACTACTCATAGCGTGGAAATTAGCCCTCGTAAGGACTCCCAATAGCCCATTCTTAAAGCAACATTATCCCATATCCTAAGCTTGCTCCATACCATACATTGAGATAAAAAAGCGAAAAAGTTAATGATCGAGGAAAGAAATTGAGCCTGATAGAAGAAGCAGCAAGCTGAGACTTGAATCCTTCTGGAAGTATGGTTAATGATCGTAAATGAAGCAAGCGAGGACTGACTTGGAGAAGGTAGGTCTCAGTCTCAGTAGGACAAGGAGTACCTTGCTTCGATATGAGTTGAGAAGTCTCCGGGGAAGTACCCTATAAGGCTAGTCCCATTTTCACTCTTCTCTCAATGGCAGTGCTTGGGGATCGGGTACACAAACTCATACCTTGGTCTAAAACCATAATTTTTATACTATGTCGAATGCACCGGTCCTTCTAACGAATTTCTATCTGTATTGACAGACGCCTAACCAAGAGATTCCGTTTATCCCCAAAGCCGATTGTCCGCGACATAGTTTGCGTTCGCCCGCACGTGTGTATGTGCGCTCGTACGCGGTTAAAGTACATACGTGCGTACGCACGCGAGTTAAGAATATGGGCCCGTGCTTGCCCATTTCAATTTACACTTTTTTCTTTTCTCCTCCAATTAGACCAGCCAGTTGGGATGAATTCATTATAGATGTAGCAGCACCTTCAGATACGGGCAAGCCATCCGTACGATCAGTCTTATGACAGGCCCGCTTAGCCCGAATGCCTATATAAGTGCTGCTCCTGGGTAGTAAAAAGATCCCTTTCCATAAGAAGTGTCGCGTAACGGGAGTAGGATTGCACTCTAAAGGAATCGGTATCCTTTTCCATTGTAGAGGAGTTACAGCTTGAGCACGTGGCTTCAGCTCGTAGCGCAGCATGCCCGAACACTCTTCACTCGCTCGCTAGGCTCCAATAAATTGGTTACAGGAAGAGGAAGTACTATTCTATAAGAGGCTCGTCTGTGCTTTGCTTATAGACTCACATTCCGAATCAAATGTTCCTACAAGGCGATGAAATCCCTTCCTTTGGATGTAAAGGTGCAAATGCCTATGGAAATTCTGAGTGAGAATCAGGCGGCCAGGCCATCCATATATCCTCTAATCCAGTCTTTCATGAGCACACAAAGCATATTTCAGTGGCCCTATCTTTAATGCACTTCATTCGGGGAAAGTCTCAGGTCGAGCAGAGCAAGCTTGATTCTTCTTTTTCTTCTCTCAGTCGAGCCTAGCAAGCAAAGCTACCTTCTCCAATAGCACGGGCGACTATGGATCTTGTACGATAGGCAAAAAAGGAGGATCTAGGTCACCGTCGTGGAAGAGTTGTCAGAACTGAAGGGAAGCAGAATCAGAGTTGTTTGTTATCGTTAGTTGTTGCTTTCGCCTTGACGCAGTAAGGAGTTATTATAAGATACCTTCGAACGTTGCTATGCAAGTTAGGGAGAATTTAGAAAAACAGGACAAAGCCGGTGGTTAGGCAGACGCCCCATTGTTCGTGGTGTTGCTATGAATCCAGTGGATCAGCCTCATGGACGAGGTGAGGGGCACACGAAAGGAGGTAGACCTTCGGTGTCACCTTGGGGCAATCCCACCAAAGTAGGATTTTGGGCAGTAGACTCTGGAAGAGAAACTAAAGAGAATCACTCAAGTCACGCATAAATTCCAAGTGGAAGAAAATAGACTGAATGAACTTGGTTATTCGCTAAGGACTGGATTGGTATCAATCTCAGCGCAGTAAGAAAGAGAGTGCGAGCAAAAGCAAAAGCTTCAGTCATCCCCTTTCTTCCTATTCTATGGGAACTTACTTTTCTTACCATTTGTTCATAGAAGACCCTTTGGATACCTCTACCTACTTTGGTTAAATCCTTGGATAAGTAGATTGCTTGAGGCCAATCGATGAATAGAAATCCCGAGACATTTTAGCATTCTCAAAAGTAGGAGATTAACAGCCGACCCCACATATATCATGAGTCTTGTTATCTCCAATCCATTAAGGTATCATATTCTTTAATATAGCATCAATATAACAATAACATTAGAAAGCGATATAAGCATTTATCCCATCCATCAACCGAGAAAAACACCTGCGTTACACTAACAATGAGCGCGCTTCTTTATTCAAAACAAAAATACAGTTTGAAATAAACCCACATATAAAAGTGATCTGCTCATTATTTGTGTTCGTGCATTCTTTCATTCTCCTGCTAATATAGGCATTTGAATGAGATTTGA
Source organism: Iris pallida (assembly GCA_029216955.1). Lineage (NCBI taxonomy): Eukaryota > Viridiplantae > Streptophyta > Magnoliopsida > Asparagales > Iridaceae > Iris > Iris pallida. Next base: position 9,096 of record JANAVB010023117.1, read on the forward strand.
AGCATATCAATCAGTCAACAGCCCGCCCATGAGAACCTCATCCACTTCACCCTCTCTCTCTTTGTCTTTCATCCCCTCGTCCCTTTCTTTCTAATTCAATCAAAAAAGAAAGTCGAGCGAAGTGAGCTATGGTTTGACAGGCTCGCAACAACCAAAGGGCACTCACAGCTCGCAGGCCTGCTTTCTATTATGATTTCGATGTCTATTCAAGCTCCTTTGACTCCAGCCCCATAAGCTATTCTTTCCAACGAACCTTGACTCTTCTCTCCCAGCGAATCATAAAATCTAGTACGGTCAGTAAATGCATACATAATTTGGATTGGAATCCCGGGATTGAGAGACAGATATTCGCTTGGTCCGATATTGGATCATTTGTCGCTCACTCGCTTTTTTTTGCACTGGATCGAATCGGGTCACTGGGAACGGATTAGCTTATTGGCAGCTCTGATGCCGCCACGGAGCCTTCATTTGTCAGTTCTTGGCACTTGGGGAAAATGAGATGAATCTCTGGAAAAAAGATAGGAAATAGGCGAGCGGAGTGAGGTTCCGTTATTGAACACTCTCATCCATGTTCAAGCCAAGACAGATGGGATGAGAATGAGAACAATCCCAAAGATCAGATTGATCATCCGAATGTGTCCCACACAGAAAGAAAGAGCGCGGAGCCCCGGCTCGACCTATAGGTCCGCTAACGTAAAGCGAGGAGTTGAGCCTGAACTGGAGAACCGAAGTCACTTTCCTAATGTCGAAAAGATAAGAGTATCAATATAAAGATGGGGGGCCTCTTTAATAAAAAAAAGGGAAGACGAGACTTAAAGAGGCTAAATAATAAATCGTGAAATACATCTTCAGGGACAGAGGACGCCCACTTCACAATAGAATCGTACCCTCACTTCGCGCGCCTTTATTTCTAACAAGAATCAACTTGGATAATGAAAACGTCAAAAGATCAAAATAAAAAAGGGAATCCGCTGGACATCTCAGCGGCGGGATTGGATACCCGCATCAGATCGAAGTTCCATTTTAGTGCCTCCCTAAAAGGATAGCAGTTTCTAGGTGGGTCGCTTCGCGGAAGGCATTGCTTAGGACCAACGGGTTTCAACTCTCATAACTCTTTACCATGGTTTGTTGGAGGTGATTTTCATGTTGTATCCTTAGCTTCTGAAAAACAAGGTTAGAAGCAATTGTCCTACTAGGTTAGAAAGAATTTCTTTCCTCAACACAATCAATGGTGGTGACCCATCCTCCGATATTGTCTGCCTTAGCGTTCCTAACCTTATGTTTTTGGTCTGCCTTAGCGTTCCATGCCTTATGGTTTTGGTCTGGCTTAGCGTTCGTTACCATCCTATATGGTTTTGGTCTGCCTTAGCGTTCCATCCCTTATCATTGTCGAGTATATCTATGTGTTGCTACCATAGACAACTCCAGCTATGAGAGGTTCTCGGCCAGCGATCCGATGCAACAGCCGTCGCCCGACTAGACATACCAATAGTCACCAGATTCATATGGGCTACTGAGGAGTAGGCAATGATCTTCTTAAGATCGATCTGTCTTCGTTTGGTCTCTCAGCCCAGATGGAAATAGAAACTCCAAAACTGCCTGGAACCTCATTAGGAAGACCTATCCTAAGATCGACTATGAAGGCATTGTTTGGAACAAATTTTATATCCCCAAGCACAGTATTATCGCCTGGATGGCCCTCAACTCCGGGCTTCTTATAGCAGATCGAGTTAGCATATTTTTCCCCAACACCGTGCCTCTTTGTGGTTATTTGAGTTGGCAAAGAAAACGGAAGGAAGGCGACCATTAGGTCACCCACGGAGCGATAATCCCTGAGATACGAGACTTTTGACTACTGACTGCATGAATGGATGAATCCCTCCGATCGACTTGCTTTTTACTATGAAGAAGATAATTTGTCGAAAAGATCACTCTTTCTCAGTTTGTAGAAATCAAACTTTTTGTTTTTACAAACAAAATTGCGACTCTGCTGGGGACGACTTTCTCCTTTGATGAGAAAGTGACAACTCAATGTGATTCCGCGTCGATCGGCAAGACACAGAAGACTTTGGTCGTTCGAGTCGACCAAACCGCTTACGGGGCAATGATCAGTGTTGGGGGTACCAAGCGCACTGCCTTTGCTGCTAAGAGCAAAGGGTGCACTGTGTGGACTCCCAAGTCTTCTCGGCCAACCATGGCTCTTGCGCAACTTGTGCAGTCTATCTCTCGGCCAACCATGCTCCTGTGCAACTTGTGCAATCTGTCTCTCGGCCAACCATAGCTTCTGTCTCTCGGCCAACCATGGCTCCTATATAACTTGCGTAATCTGTCTCTCGACCAACCATGGCTTCTACGCAACTTGTGCAGTCTATCTCTCGACCAACCATGGCTCCTGCGCAACTTGCACAATCTGTCTTTCGGCCAACCATGGCTCTTGCACAACTTGTGTAGTCTGTCTCTCGGCCAACCATGGCTCATGCGCAACCTGTGCAGATTGCTTCTATATCAACCATGGCTCTTACGCAACCTGCGCAGAACGCTTCTCTGTCAATCAGAACTGCTGTGCAACCTACGCAGCATGCTTCTCGGTCAATCCGAACTCCTGCGCAACCCGTGCCTACTGCTTTTTCGGATCTGAACAAAGAGAAACGCCTTTTGGCTACTCCCTCATCTTCTCCAGTTCCGAACTCGGGGAAGATCCTACCTAGTGAGAGGGTTAAACAGAACAAAAGGAAGCGTCCTTTGGACTTTCCTCAACTTGCACAACCTGCGCCTATGGCCTTCCAATCACAAAACAAAAGGAAATGCCTTTTGGCTACTACCTCATCTTCTCCAGTCTTTGACTCGGTAGAAAGTATCTCTGGTGGTGCCCATGCGCCACTCAGTTTGAAAACTCTTTTGGGCAGGAACTCTACTCCTCTGAATAGAGACAATCAAAACTCTACTAAGAAAGTGAGTTCTGTTCAAACTGAGATTTCTGTCACTCAGTTGCACCAGAGCAAGCATATGAGAACAGGTTGCACAACACAAAAAGGAATTCTGCTAAATCCCAAAAATGCAACTACGGATCTTCCTACCCTACTTATCTCAAGATCCAAGCAGGGTAAACTACCAGTATCTCAGACAAATACATAAGTAGCAGATTTATCTGACCTGCGCACCTTTCTCAACAAGCGATAGTCAACACATACTTCAAAAATGCAAACAGACTGCGCCAATGGCTAACTTGCGCCGGAAGGAGACTTCTGAAGTCAAGAATCCATTTACCTATGCTAACCAACTCAGCACTTCATTGTACACTCAAGGAATGGGACATCTCAAGAATAGGCATCATGTTCCTAATATCATTAAAGAATATGTTCCTTCGATCTCTTCTCATCCTGATATTATAACCAATCTCCGTGAAGTTCTTAAACAAAAATGGAAGATCCCAAATCTGTCTCATCCAATGCATTTCCAAGAACATCACTGTAACCATTACTATGAGATAGTTATCAAATGTTGCTGTCAATCAGCTAAACGGTCTGTCTTTGTCCGTCTGAATTACTCTCAAGTTCCTCAACCGATAATACAAGATGAAGATGAATTATTGTATACCTATATCAACATGACGTCTCGAAGCACTGGGGGTAAAAAATGCCCGAGACGTAATGCATCCCGCAATCCCAGTCAACAATATCTAGATCAGATTCATGAATTCGACGAAGGAGTATACCAATATACTAGATCAAGAAGCCGAGACACAATCGGTCAAAGGAATCTTCCTTCCGACCAAGAAACAATCGGTCAAAGGAATCTTTCTTCCGACCACGACCAAAAAACAATCGGCTAAAGAAATCTTCCTGATTCCAACCAAGATTCCCTCAGTCAAAAGGATATCCCTATCACTTATTCCGGGGGTGGTTCCTTATATGACTTTGAGGTTGATAGTGAAAGTTCCGAAAGGACCATCTTTTCTACTAGCTCGTCTTCAATGGCTAGAGAGGTGACTCCTTATGTCGTCACAGAAGATCAAGATGCTTCCAGTTCTAACAGTCAAGAGCAGAGAATTACTGCTTTGGAGGCTAGTTTGAAGAGCATGGTTGAGATAATGACAGGCATGCATGCGGTAATTATGACACAACATACGGTTCCACCAGTCGCGAATCTAATTTCGTCCCAAGAACCTATAACAACATCAGCTCCTGTCAATATTGGTCTGGGGGTACAGTCTTCTCATACCGCTTCCATACCTGCGAAGGCTATTCCAAGTTAATCTGGTGCTGGGGATGGTACTTATCATGTCGTACCCCTTCCTAACATATCAAATCAATCTACTCCTCCACAATCATCGGAAGATACCAATGAGGCCATAAAACTTTTACGTACTCAATTTGAGGCTTTTAAACAGAAAGACGACTTACAAAAGATTGGGATCAAGCAGCCTTATCCCATAGAATGGAAGAAAGTCCAATTTCCTTCCAAATACAAACCCTCTACCACTACACCAAAACAGTCAACTCCCAACGACTATAAGCGTTAGGAAAATTATTACTAACGGTTTTTTACCGTTAGAAGTATGGTGTTGGGAATTTTTGCTAACGGGAAAAAACGTTGGTAAAGTTTGTTTTCTAACGGTAAAAAACTGTTGGCAAATTTTGTTTGCTAACGGTAAGAAACCGTTGCAAAATTAAAATTCCTCACGGTAAAAAAACGTTGGGAAATGCTTTATTCCTCACAGTAAATAGCTGTTGGGAAATGAAAATTTCTAACGGTGAAAAACCGTTGGCAAATTCACTTTCCTGTTGGAAAAATAAATTTAGTAACACTTATAAGCGTTGGAATAATAATATGAAAACTGTTAGAAAAATAGATTCCATTACAGTTAAAAAAAACAATAATGCCATAACCTGTAACTGAAATTCCAGATTACCAACCATATTATAGATCATCATAAGTAAACATTTCAATTAACCACTATATTTATCAAAGGAAATTAAGTTCAATATCTAGCTTTTTATAAAAGTACTTGAACACTAAACATATCTAAATAACATAAGGTTCAATAGAGTTGTTACAACAACCGTCAAAAGTAAAAAAAATTTACATATATTGCACGCGATACTTTGGAAAGTTCATGTATCAGCAGTAACAAAGTAAAATTCAGTTAGAGCCTGCATTTCCATGATAACAAAGTAGAGCCTCTCTTCTGCCGCTTCAATTAAAGCCTGCATTTCCATGATAACAAAGTTCATGCCTCTTCCATAAAGTTCAATTAGAGCCTGCATTTCCATAAAGTTCATGCCTCTCTTCTGCCGCTTCAATTAGAGCCTACATTTCCATGATAACAAAGTAAAATTCAGTCCAAATTATCTAATATAAGCTAAATAATATATATATTTGGAAAGTTCATGTATCAGCAGGAAAACTTGCAAAGGTGTTGAATGTCTAAAAAATCAGGTGGAAGTACATCACCAAATGATAAATGTTCTTTGCAATACCATGAACTGCAGGGAGGATCATTTGGCATAACAAATTTCAATGCTTAATAGTGGGGAATGAAGAATTATATTTACAAACAAGTTCACGTGATGAGGACGATGACCACCTCTACTTAAAGCAGAATTCTATAATAAATAAGGAAAGATCGTAAAGTTGAAAGAATTCACCTTGTCCAACAATCTGGTAGTTGTTTGAGGTGGAGGGCATTTCACATCAAACCTTGCACATGCATCAACTAAATACTTATTAGCTACTTCACTTGAAAGGTCATTTGGTATATTGAGGCTGGCCAGTGTTTCCAAACACTCAATCATATCTATCCTTCTGAAATAGCAAAGAATTGAAAAGCATTTTAACATAAAACTAATGAACAGAGAACAATAAATCTACAATAGATAGAAAGAAAGAAATAATTAAAAATCTTATTTGAATGGGGGAGTAAAATCAATTTCTACTGGATCATTGTCTAGCCCATTTGCGTGGTATTTTATCTTATAACCACCTGTTAGCTCCTTGACCATTCATGTTCAAGATAAAAATACCATATAGTCTATATAGCTTTTGCGAGCTTATAAAATAAACTTACAAGATGCATACAAATAAATATATAAATATTCTACTGATGTAGGGTGGGATATAATTAAATCAAATACTTCCATTTACTAATGTCAATAAAACATCCCACAAAAGGTAAACAGTAAAATAAAACTCAATGTTAATTAAACTTACCAGATATCATCTGCTCAGTAATTTCTATCAAATCATTGTAATCTGCAAAGGCCATGTAAAATTCACATGTGGTAAATTCAGGATTATGGGTCAAATCGATTCCTTCATTCCAGAATTGCTTTCCAATCTCATAAACACGGTCCAGACCACCCACAACCAGCTCAGGGGCAATGCGCATGTACAACTTCATATTCAAATCATTGTGGTACGTAACATAGGGTTTTGCAGCTGCTCCACCAGCAATCATATTCATCATAGGTGTTTCCACCTGATTATGAGGAAAGTCGGGATAACTGAATGAAACTTTCCAGGAAGTTTTGCATTGAGAAATAAGAATGAGATGATAGTCAAACCTCCAAAAAGTCAAGATTGTCGAGGAAACTTCTGATATACGAAATAATTTTAGCTTGGGTCTTAAAAATTTCCCTGACCTAATTGTTTAACATCAGATCCAAATATCTTTGATGATATCGAGTTTCCTATAAAACCACATAAAGCTTCAGAGAGTAATTTGGCATATAAAACAAACATGAATTTCATTAGAAATCAACTAATGCAATATATTTTGACATAAATCCCAAAATATCAACGAGCGGCTAGTAAATAGTTACCATTTGTTGCTGCACAAAAAGTTCACAACTAATGCAATATATTTGTAGTATCCTTCCACTTTGTTGCTGCACAAAAAGTAACAATAAACTAAGTAAGAAAGAATCCAAACCAAGTATAATCATCAAGATAATTAAGTAAATAGTTACCATTTGTTGAAAGAAAAAAAATGGATGCCAAGTAAACATCAGCAGCCAGGTGATGAAAGTAATCAGAGATATTCAGCTAAAGTAATCAATAAGGATTTTCTTACCTAGGCCAAGATCAACAAGATATAATTTCTTTTCTTGAGGAGTTGCTGGTTGACCGAGCAGAAAATTCTCAGGCTTTACATCACCATGAACATATCTAGTAGAGCATGCACAGAGGTCAAGAATATGTCAACTCAATTTCATATAATGAAAAGGAACCTTATCTAACTGAATATCCATCAACTGAGATGAAAGACCTATCCTCACTATAAAAACGTCAATTTGGTGGATGATTACCCTTTTGAGTGCACCTTTTCAAGTATTGATATGGACTCAACAGCAATGCAGGCAACCATTTCTGAGGACATCCTGTGAATCAGAGATTTAGTACAAATTATTTGAAGTTGCATGTAAATAACAGACCTAATCGAGGCATAATTTATGAACTTTTGATGAGCATGATTAACAGTTTAAACATGTATGTCTTATTTGCTTGAAAGAAGAAATAACAGCTCTGCTTCTAATACTAATATCCTAATACAATTGAACTCGTCTGGTGCATTCTACAGAAATCAGAACGTAGCTATCAGAAGGATATAGCATCTTTTTAGGAAGAAAATAAATCTACAAATCATCCACCAAAGGTGCTTGGAAATAGTTCAGGTAATGTCTAGTTCTCATTGCAAGTGGAGAGAGAGAGGCGTTCAGCTCTCTCTCCAAATCGAAAAAATTGGTAAAAACTTATCTAGACGGAAACAGGAGAACATAAGGAAAAAAAATACAATCCGGCAGGAGAGAGAGAGGCGTTCAGCTCTCTCTCCAAATCAAAAAAATTGGGGAAAACTTATCTAGACGGAAAGAACCATACCTTCAGAGAGAGAGAGATGCACACGGATTTAGGGCTCCAGCCGAAGAGGAGATGCACACGGATTTAGGGCTCCAGCCGAAGAGGAGAACAAAATGGAGGAGAAGCTCCAGCAGACGAGGTTTAGGGCTCACGCTCCAGCCGAAGAGATTTAGGGCGCTCGAGGAAAAAATGGGGGGGAACGAAATGTATTTTCCCTCCTAACGCTTACTTAATCACGTGAAACACACGTGATAGATTTTGTATATTTTTCGTAAGGTTTAGCAACGGTTTTAAATTGTTGTAATCGTAATACTATGTGTTATTTATATTATGTTTTAGTTTTCCCTATTTATACTAATGGTTATTGGCTTTGCTAACAGTTTCTAACTGTTAGAAATTAGTAACGGAAATACACTGTTGGTAATCAAAAAATATGGGAAATCCCTCTTTTGGTGTAGTGTACTATTATGCTGTTTGACGGCAGCACATCTCCAAGTCAGTACCTCAATCATTTTGAGGGAATGACTGATCAACTCCAGCCAAATGATACTCTACTCACTAGGGTGTTCGTCGGATGTTTAGCAGGTACAACTTACGATTGGTACCATAGTTTGCCAGATGGTTGTATAACCTCTTTCTCTGGATTCAAAAAAATATTCTTAGAAAGATTTTATGAGGGGACAAATGTCATGACTATGTCTGCTCTTATTAAAATTAAACAACGACACAATGAAACAACTAAACGGTTCATTGAATGATTCCGCCATGAGGCACTCAAAATACCTCTTGAAACTCCAGATGCTTTGACTATAGACACTTGCAAGTCAAACCTGTTGCCTATAATAGGCATGTGGATAGGATAGACACAGTTCCAGGATTGTCCTTCATCTATAGTGAATGCTAAAGCGGAAGAAGAAAGTGCTAACAAGTTTAAATAATTAGGTATTCAGATGCCTAATCTTGACAAAGATGAACATGATACACCAAATAATGGTGGCCGTCAGAACAACACAGAGTAAAAAGACTTTAACTATCAATGTCAAAGGCAAAAAAACTCTAGCCGTGAACATAGGTAAACCAACACCTACTCCAACAACACCACCACAGAGGGCACCACGTCCGAAAGAAGAATACTCTTTTGATGAAGATGATGTCATGAGTATCTTTGACTATCTGATCAAAAGCAATAGACTACAATTACCAGAGGCAAAACGGCCATATAAAGTAGGTAAAACTGAACACCCCAAATATTGTGTTTATCACAGATTTATCGGATATCTGACTCGAGCATGCTATGTGCTTAAAAGTAAGATCCATGAGATGGCTAATTCTGGTGTAATTACTCTCCAACAAGATGAAAAGACTGTAACTGCTAACATCGTCTCCTTATAGTTTGGCGATTTTCCTGGCTTAACTTGTGTAGGACGGCGTCATTCCTATCCCGAGAACTACTTTAGAGATTATTAATCTCCCACCTGCACAAACTGATGGCCTTGTTCATCTGTCTACTGATAAAGGGGAAATCATGTGGATTCATCATGATTTAGTGGCTGATTTTGACGCACAGTCCAAAAAAGCAACCAAATACAAGTCATGTCATATGACTTCGTTGGGTGAACATTGTCCTCCACCTTTAACTACCACTTTCACTTATGCTGCAGATCCTTTCTCTTTCTCCCCTTCTGAGACAATAGTGTCAAAGTCAGAAGCCAAATATCAACCAGCTTTCCATCTGTATAGTCCACAGTCTCGTGAACTAATGACAAAGATGGGATATGATCTACAAAAGGCTCCCGGCTTGAATCATGGAAAAGGATATCCTGTACCTCTTTCTCTATGCCTTTCACATAACCAATCTTGGTTGGTTTGGGTTAGGACGAACACTTCATCTTGCCAAAAGAAACCTTCCAGAAGCAAGATCCAGGCAAAGAGTTGCAATATGGTGTCCTTCGAACCTGTATCCGAAGAAAAGTCCTTAACTGGTACCAGGTCTGGAAGAATTTACCTGAGAGACTATTCAGAAGGCCAAAAGAACCCTGCTCTAGCTCTAGAGGCTCCTCCAGCACCATCTTCTCCTGCTGTCAATGTTCCATCGGTTTCATCACCTCCAGTGGAACCAACTCTTCCTAAACCAACGACAGCTGACAAAGGAAAGCAGCCTGTCCGCTTTGATAAAGTATTGAAGAAGACTCCAGTTCTAGGACTCGAGAAGCCATATAACTTTGATATACTGGCTCAACTGGCTAATATCCCGACAAGGTTATCAATTTCTGAGTTACTACGTCTCTCAAAAAAACTCGAGAGACATTGAGTGAAGCTTTGATGCAAGCTGATACTTTTCTAGCACTCCTCAAGAAGCCAGAAGAGGAGCCTATAACTTGATTTTATTGTCATAGTATGATGGAGCTGATGCCCAACATCACCTTTACACAAGATGATATGTTGTTGGAAGATAATCGTCATGACCGACCCCTCTACTTTACAGGATATGTCGATACTATGAAGGTTGATCGCATCTTGATCGACCCTGGGTCTGCGCTCAACATCTTGCCAAAGACTTTACTAGATGCATTAAAGATTCCCGTACATAATCTTTTAACAACCATCACAACAATCTTGGGATTTAATTCTGGAAGAAGTGAACCTTTAGGAAAGATCCACCTGAAAGTTTAAATAGGTAATCTTTGTACAAAGGTTACTTTCTATGTGATCGATAATCATAGCCCTTATAATGCATTGCTGGGAAGACCTTTTCTGCATGAGCATAACATTGTACCATCCACTCTACACCAATGCTTTAAATATGTAGACGTCAACGGAGAAGTCCAGAAGGAAGTAGCTGACCTAAATCCTGTCGAGGGCAATGAAGCATATTATACTGATTCTCCGATGTATAAGAAAGAGTTCATGAAGGTTGTATTAGCAATGGATAGTGAAGAAGATCAGAAAGATACTTCAAAAGATGTTCCCATAATCCCCGTCAAAGGACGTACTACTCGTCGCTCTTCTTCTCAGGCGTTGACTATCCATCTGTCCTCTCATAACAAACAGCCTACTGCTGTAGAAAGGGAACAAAGGGAGCTCACCTCTTCTGAGCCTCTTGTTATCGACCTTCATCATAACAAACCCTCTCCTTCTTCTCCTCTGGTTATCAACCTTACTAAGGCTTTTGTTAAGGCCAAAAATCCTCCTTCTCCTTCTCTGGTTATCAACCTTTTTAAGCCTTCTGTTAAGGCTAAGACTCCTGTTGTAAATGATGATGTACAAATCATTAAAGCAGCATCCTTTACAGTATACTGATATTTTTTATTATACTCGATGTTATTTAGAAATACTAGATAACTTCGAACCACTTACCATATGAGTAGTTCAACCTCTCCAAGATGAAGTATTGCTCGAACCAATGCAGGACTCCTTCTTCTTAGTTCCTTCCTGGAAGAAAGATAAACTTTCTATACTTTTTAGTAAAGGAACAGAACAGAAGATCACGCCCGATAGTGAAGAAGAAAATTACGATAACGGAAGACTTCAACTACGTCATTATAGTCAACATTCAAAAGATATTATTCAAAAGATGGGCTATAATTTTAAAGCTGGTCTCAATGGTGGTAAAGGAAGGCGAACTCCTATTTGTATTCTCACTCCAAAAGGAAAGTCACAACAATATTATAGCAAAAAAAAGCGGGAATTGGGTGATACCTCACCAATTCCGACTCCACAAGCCTCCGAATCCGATGAAGAAGAACGATCTAACTCTTTGGATTCTATTTCATGGGATTCAGACACCAACATAGGGCAAGTCCATCGAGTGACTCTATCTTTCAATATGGTAACTGCCGAGTTCTCGGAAGACGATAAAAACTATACCGAAGCCTCTTAATCTGATCCTTGGGCACAAATGATGGATACTCAATGGGAGCTTCGCTTCGAGCAACTTTAGCCACCTACTGAAGATCATTTGGTTCAAGTCGATGTTGGAGACGAAATTTTCTTAAAATAAATATTCGTCAGCAAAAGCCTCCCTGAAGCGGATAAACAAGAATTGATACAATTTATTAGGGAATACATTGATGTATTCACTTGGAGCTATGAAGACATGCGGGATTAGATCTCCAGATTGCTAACCATAAACTCAATATTATGTCGAATGCAAGGCCAGTCAAGCAACAACAGCGTCGATTTCGACCTGACATGATGGACACCATAAAGCTGAAGTTAAGAATCTCATCGCCTGTGGTTTCGTCAGAGAAGAACAACATCCGGACTGGGTGGCCAATGTTGTCCCAGTTTTGAAGAAAATAGGGAAGGTCCGAGTCTGCATTGACTTTAGAGACCTTAATGAAGCTTGTCCCAAAGACAAATTTCCTCTTTCGATCACTGATGTCATGATTGAAAATGCTTGTGGATTTGAACGAATGTCTTTTATGGATGGATTCCTAGGATATAATCAAATCAAGATACATCCAAAAGATAAGAAACATACATCTTTTCGCACTCCTCTTGGAGTTTATTGTTACACTGTCATGCCGTTTGGTCTTAAAAATGCTGGTGCAACTTATCTGTGGGCCATGAGTACTATCTTCTGTAATCATTTGCAAAATACAATTGAATGCTATGTAGGCGATATTGCTGTCGAAAGTCGTCTAAAGGAAGACCATATTCAAGACTTGAAAACTATATTAGATCTAATGCGCCAACATCAACTCAAGATAAATTCTACCAAGTCATTCCTGGTTCTCTAGTGGCAAATTTCGTGGATTCATTATTACCTCTAAAGGTATACACGTTGACCCTGAGAAAATTATAGCCATTCAAGAGATGCGACCTCAACGCAACCTAAAAGAGCTATGAGGATTCCAGGGACGACTTGCGTATATTAGGAGATTCATCTCAAATCTTTTTAGATGCTGTAGACCATTCACTCAACTCATGAACAAAGGTGTGGCTTTTATTTGGACTGAAGAATGTCAGCAAGCATTTGAAGACATAAAGTGTTACTTGATGAACCCTCCAGTTCTAGTGCCTCCAGTCTTAGGAATACCCTTTCTGATGTATGTTCGAGTAATGGACCATTCATTAGGTACTTTATTAGTTCAGAAGAATAAAGAAGGTCATGAACAAGCTATCTATTATCTTAGCCGTACAATGATTGGAGCTGAACATCGATACACCCCAGTGGAAAAAGAATGTTTAGCCTTGATATTTGTTGTTCAAAAGACGAGACATTATATCACCGGACAAACTATTCACGTTATTTCTAGAATTAACCCTTTTCAGGTCTTGATGAAGAAGCCTAGTACACTCAATTCTAGGCTTGCTACATGGGCTATATTATTAGCACAATATGATATGGTTTATGTTACTCAAAAATTTGTTAAGGGTCAAGCTCTTGCTGACTTCCTGGCAGCCCATCCAATTCCCGAAACATCTAAACTCCATGACGAGATTCCAGATGAAGCTTTGGAATCCAACATGATTTCAGAAGAAATTCTTACCTGACGTCTATTCTTTGACGGTGCATCCAGAATATGACCAAAAGGTGCCATTGTCGCTGAAGTTGGAATCGTCCTCGTCTCACCAGAAGGATTAGCTATTCAAAGAGCTTATTCTTTAGATGATTCGTGTTCCAATAATGTGGCTGAATCGTCCTCGGGTCATTGGTCTCCAATTGGCTAAATAATTAGATAATGAATATCTTGAAGTATATAGAGATTCTAAACTGATCATCAATCACGTTAGAGGCACGTATGAAGTTCGACACCAGGATCTTGTCCCATATCATAAAGCAGCAGTTAGGCTGGCTACATCATTCATTTCTTCATTGAACATGTACATCGGACACGCAATACGGAGGCTGATACATTGGCTAATATCGCAGCCGTATTAGCAATCCCAGTGAAAAGACAACAGATGATTGTCGTCACTAATAGAGAGTTATTTTGTATTGAGAATAACTCAAATAATGAGTTCAGCAATTCAACTGAAATCAATATTATTAGTGAAGATTAGAGAGCTACTTTCATTGATTTTATGGTACATGACATTTTACCTGAAGATTCTAAAGAAGCTACAACAATCCGTAGGCGATCCCTTCGGTTTTATTATAATTATACTTCTAAGACACTTTATTGAAGAACATTTGATGGTCTACCTTTGCGTTGTCTTGCTGGAGTTGGAGCAAAACAAATACTATGGGAAGCTCATGATGGGGTATGTGGTGCATATCAGCCTGCTCCTAAGTTACAAGATCGTATCCGACGTATGGGTTATTATTGGCCTACTATAGTATCAAATACCATTGAATATGCAACGAAATGTCGAGCCTGTCAAATTCATGCAGACTTCATCCATCAACCGTCAGAGTTCCTTCATCCGACTGCCGCATCATGTCCCTTTAAAGCTTGGAGTATGGATGTCATTGGTCCTATCAATCCACCATCATCTAGAGGACATCGGTTTATACTAGCTATAATCGATTACTTTTTGAAGTGGGCGGAAGCCATACCTTTATCTGAAGTCAAGACTAGCAGCGTCATCAATTTCATTAAACATCATGTGATATACAAATTCGACATTCTTCGACGAATTATTCATGATAATGGACCACAATTCATCAGTCAAAAGTTTACTCGGTTTTATGATGATAACAGAATTAATAATGTTGCTTCCACGACCTACAATCCTACAGTGAACGGTTTGGCTAAAGCATTCAACAAAACTATCATCAAGCTTCTCAAGAAATTCATTTCTACCAATAAAACAAACTGGAGTGAAAAGCTTAGAGAATATCTATGGGCTTATCGCACTACTATACGTACTCTAACCGGTTGCACACCTTTCTCCTCGGTGTATGAATGCGAAGCTGTTCGACCATTGGAAATTCAAATCCCCTCCTTAAGGATTGCAATTGCCAATGAACTCACAACATAAAACAATGATCATCTTCGACTTCATGAGCTTGAAGCGTTGGACGAGAAATGGCTCCTAGCTCAACAGCATATTGAGTTATACCAAGCCCGTATATCAAAAGCTTTCAACTGTAAACTTAAAGTACGAGCATTTTAGAACGGAGAACTAGTTCTAACCGCCAGACGTCCTATGACTATGATACACATGAGCAAGGGCAAGTGTGAAGCAAAGTGAGAAGGTCCCTACGTTATAAGCAAAGTTTTCTCAAACGGAGCTTATCAACTGACTGGTATGGATGGTCGAGTCACCATGATGCCTATCAATGGCAAATTTCTTAAGAAATACTATGTATAAAAACACATCAGCATAAAAACTAGAATGTAAATAAAATTCCTTTTATTGCATAATTTAGACAGAAGGAAAGACATAAAATCAACGAGGACCAGAGCCTTTCTAATTAAAAATATAATTAACAAGAAGCTCAAAGACATTATTGTCCGATGACACCAGCATTTCACAGACAGCCTTCTTCAGAGCTTCTTCCTCGATAGTGCTTCCAGGCTCTACGAGTCCGGCAAAGATGTCTTGTTGTGGCCCAGTAGAGCAGTTGAGATTTCCTCTGCTTCTTTCTGAACAGGCAACGGAGGCTCGTCATAATGAATATCGATGGCGACTTCAGTCTTCGGGATGACCTCAGCCTCCTTGGGCACATCTTCGGAAGACATTTGCAATGAAGGAATAGGCGTTGACAACATCCTCAAAAAGGTTTCGCACTATTTATAGACAGAAATGCCAAAGAGTTTGTCTCGGGAACCGAAACAACCTTTCCTCGTAAAGGCATGTCCGTTCATTCATCTCTATTTCATCTCATGAATAGTTCTTCATTTATTGTCTGCCTCAAGAATCAAAATAACCTTTCTTTGAAAAGGCATGATCATTCATTCATCAATCTTTTCATCTCTATTCATTTCGCAAATAGGCCTACATTTATTATCGTTTATTTACTTTCTCGTAAATAAAGCCACAGATAATAAATACTCAAAATCTCCAATGGAGTTCATCCGAATCATTAATTCTGTCTTTTGAAACCCAGCTGTTTTAAAAGATATCTTATCTTTAAAATCCGTATTACCACAGATATCGTCTTTTTAGACATGATATCCTGTCTTTGAGTCCCAGCTGACTTGAAGATCATCAATAGAAAAATGAGTTCATGTCCACATTACCTGTGAATTCTATTTTCTATATCAAATGACTCGTCACGTCCATATTACCTCTAATAAAGTCATCTTTTAAGAATAATGATATTTCAAAAATTATATTCTGTAATGTCCGTATTACCTTTGAGCAGATATAATGAATATTATTATTTCCTATAGAGAAATATGTCACGTCAGTACCTCTGAACGTATTTCCTATTCTATTACTTATATCTTTAACAAGATATGCAACAAGTAATGGAACCACAAAAAACTTCATTAATGATGTTCAAAATGTTTCAAAAGATACATCATATATATAAAAACAACAATTATGATGGTTCACTCTAGAGGTGGGGTGCTAAGGTATGCAATCCGCTTCTTCAAATTCTTAGCTTTTTCTGTACAAGAATCTAGCACTCATTGTCTAGCCACAACCCATCTAGACTCTAGGTCGAAAGGGCACAAAGCAACTACCCGATGTGCCAATTCGTCGTTCTGGACTTGAACAAACTCGTCTTTCTGACGCTTCAAAAGATCTAACTGGCCTGCAGCAGTTTGACGCAGTTGGGATTCTTCTTCTACATGCTGTTTAGCCGTCACGAGCCGTTCCTTGAGCCGAGCAATCTTAATTTCTAGATCATGAACTTCCTTTTCCTTCTTTGTAGCTGCAATTGTTTGATGCTTAAAATTAGAGGCCGCTTCAGTAATCTGGGTATCCATCTTCACGGAGCGTTGTGTGAAAGCCATCAATAAAGCTTTGAAATTAGCTCTGTTCATTTTAGCTTCACGAGCCATAGCTTCACATCTGCGTCTAGAGCGGCTGAATATTCCCTATTTTAAGATCTTTTTAGGCCTTAATGGATTCTTCAAGCTCGTCCAATACTTGTTCTAAATAGGTGGCCTGATCTTCATCTCCCTGAGTGCGGATACCTTCGATTAAAAAGGATGAAGAGTTTCTGATTGTGACAAAAGGAACATCATCCTTCTCCATTACCCTTTGAACCAGAGGCCTCAGAGATGTATAGAAGACTTTGGTGAAAGAAGCCACAACAAATCTGTTTGTCTCTAGAGCGCCTGGAGTGGCCGCTACTTTCATCCGAGTTTCTACTGCAGCAGCAGTTGGAAGTACTCTAGATTGTGCATCAGAAGACCCAAATTTGGGCATCTGGGATGAGCTTCCTTCTTCTGCATGAGTTCCTCTGTCAAAGGAGCCATGGTCGAGCTAGTCGTTCCCACAGGTCCTTCTGCGATCAGTATACAACATTGTTAAAACATTATCAGAGGAATTAAGGTAAATAAAAGTTAAAATTTTACCTGATCCTGGCAATACATATGGGTTTTCACGGGGCATGTCCAGATCAGAGCGGAGCCTGGCCATGGTAGTTTCGGACACAACCGTGTGACTACTTCCAGCTTCGGAACCGCCTGATAAGAAACAGCTTCTTTCTGCCCCTGATTCTACTTGTTCAGCTGGGGAAATTTCTTCTGCATCTCTGACTTCAAAAGCTTGATCAGTAGGGGTCTGAGTCTTTGCAACAACAGGGTTAGGATTTTTATCATTCCCAGCATCTTTAAGAGCCGTAATCTGATCTTCATTATTTTTAGGCTCATCAGTTTTTAGGCTTGAATGCCCCTCCTCAACAACAGGGTGCTCTTCGCCCTAAGCATTTTGGTCTTCTTAGATTGGTAACTCTTGATTTAGCGGGACTTCCGCTAAAGGTTGGTCTCCTTCAACGACGCTTATAAAATCATCTTCAAATATATCACCGTAGTCACAGCCTTTGAGAGCCGCTATCATTTCTCGATCCTCTTGAGAATGAATAGGAGTTTGGGCTACAGAAGGGACAGTGACATCAGGATTAGGCAATTCCTTCTTAGGAAGTGTAGTCTTTGGAACTCCTGGAGTTGGAGATAACATCATAATTCCTGCGGCATCTAAAACAGTTACAGGAATAGTCATTTTTGTGATAATCTGCTCCGAAATCCCTTCTGTAATGATCGGAGCCGGAACGCTAACCTCTGCAGATGAAAAAGAACAATGTCAAATTTTAGTTAGACATGATTATAAGAAAATAATATTAAAAAACTACCTTTTTGAAGTGGCAAATCTTGTTGCGAAGGTAGCGGTGTCTCTGGTTCAGATAGAGTGGATGAAGAGCCAACTCTCGGACGATCTCCTATGGTTACTAGCAACTTCTTTCTAGGCTTCCGATGCAGTGGTGCTATCGGTTCTTCTTCGCAAATTTATTCTTGAACGGCTCTGCTCTGCTTCGGAACTGACAAAGGAGTCGTCTCACCCTCTCCAAGAGACGTCCCAGTAGTCAATTATTTGACTGGAAATGTGTTTTCCTGGTGGTTGTTGGTTCAGTTACGGCCACTACGGCCACTACGGCCCTCCTATTCTTCTTTTCTGCAGCTTGGAGTGAGGAAGAGAGATCATCATGAGTTGATGATTCTCCAGCTCTCTTTTTCTTGCCAAGACCTTTGGCAGGAGATTTGTCTTTTCGTACCTTCCATGGTACATCTTGTGGATCAGTCGCTTTATCGGCAAATCCTACAAGGGAAGCTTCTAACGGATCGTCGGCCGGATCCTGATTTTCAGTATCTCTGAATGACAATGTTGTATGAACCCCATCCTTTGTACGTTTATCACTTGTGAAGCTGTGGGACAGATTGAAGTTCTCAGCGAAAGTATTCGCCGAAGTGTAGAAGTTCGCCTATGTGTACAACATACGTGGACCTGTCTGGGTAGGGACATTTGGCATATAAAATATTGCTTTAGTGCCCTAAGCGTTGTAGTATTCCCACGCCCTGGATCCATCAATCAAATAGCCCCTGGCACTTAGACAAGTTGTGGAATTCCCCACGTGTAGTTGATCATAGCCGAACTGTCGGGCAAATAGGCTTGGCAGATATGGTTCCAAGAAGAACTCTTCTTCAAACCGAAACACCAAGTGAGATGGCCGAATTGACTTCAACCACTCAAAGGTAGATGGAATCAGACGGAGCGATGTGGCTTCCAAATCCATAAGATTGGGGGAAACATGTTCATATCCTTGAGGGGGAGGGACACATTCGAACCTCTATCCAGAACCCTTATTCAATGCCCGTCGGCATTTTGATATTGCGCTGATATTCCAACGGGCGTTAGAATACTGCCTCATGAAGTCCCCTCATACTACACTTAGATGGGTCCATCAAACCAAGATAATTCAAGTGCAGCCACCCATACAGATATGTATAGGGCATTTTAGTGCGGGGAAATTCATTTCTGACATTCTTATCATGCAGCATGGTGTATACAAAAGAGTGCAGGCCCGTATTTAAGCGACAAGTCATCGCTGAAAGGAGGTCCATCTTGTAACCGAACACAAGATGTACTGCAGCAAATAGGACGTCTCGGTGAAATCTGTCGACATCACTGCCTCCAGGGACTACGAACCGTCGCAACCATATGGAAAGAAAGCCCGCCAACTGGCTTCTTTAGACATAGGTCTATAACCTTGTCTGAAATAACTCTCGATCGTGTCACCTGCCTTGAAGGGGGGCCAATCTTCATCTAGCTCATTATCAAACTAAATGTACTTCTCCATCAGTTTCAAGATGTCGCTTTTGTCGAGTTGTTTGAAGAAACAAGGGTCACAAGACTGAGTATCGAATATCTTGTCTTCATGAATATGACCCAAGAACAAATAAGGCAGCCACTTGGATGTGTAATAGGTCCCTACGGTGGCACTTTTGTAGTTGAGGGAACATATCTTGTAGTGACACAAGAGCTCCTCGAAAACCCCTACCATTTTAGAATTTTTTGTTAATAGGATGTCCAATTCTTCATTACTAGGTACGTATTCCTCATACGGGTTATTTTCCATGGGCAGGTGAGAAAGGAACTTCATCTCGTGAAGGGCAAAGCCGATCTCCCTATGCAGAGTCATGAAAGTACCGGCCTTATCAATATACCTTTCTACCAGGGCCAGAAATATGTGGGCATTCGGCCGGAACCCACAAACTGTAGCCCAGACTGCTTCATAAAGACCTATCTCCAGAAGCTTCTCTTTGAAGTGGTCCAGAACCCAATTAGCCAAACTGCTCCAGCTTTTATTATCTGGATTTATCAGTCCTGTCATTCGTATGGTCTGGTCCGGGTATCTTCCTTCAGCTTTGGCAAACTCGTTCGCAAAAATTGGTACTCTAACCGGAAGTAACAACGAGGAGTCCTTGAGGTACACAACCTGGCATCAGTCCTCTCATGTGGGAGCTGTCTTTATCTGAGGTGCTGTAGAATTGGTCTCTACTTTGTGAACTAGTCTGTAACAGATCCTTCCCACTCTTGCTTGCTGCTGTGGAGTTACATCCCATGCCATCCGGCGAGGGAAACTCAAAAATTTATATCGAGACAATGATAGATATCTCGACATTTCTGGGAGGTACATCCTCCTGCCCTTACTACACTGATAAACCCTGCCTTCCTTCTTGGCTTTGGGCTGGGACGTCTTCTTGATAGCATCACCAAACAAGAAGCCTGGTTTCTTATGAACTATATTATCCATACTTTCTAGAGGTTGTCTATTCATCAAACACAGTAGTATGGAGTTCTCTTGAGCTGTGAGTATAGCTCTCCTGGCTTCAGGAAGGTTATAATATGGATATAACACATGTGATTATTTGCCATTAAATTATCAAGAACAAAAATTATAGATGAATTGAACTTGATTGCAACTCGCTTGTACAGAAGAAAGCCTAGAAAGAAATCCTAGGAAACAATCTAAGTATAATTGTTTAATTTTTAATTCTGGGGGGTGACGATGGAGGCTCGAAAAAGTGTAGTAACTCTGCCTTAATCCTTGGACTATCGGACACAGTCTTTGCTCTTGAAGAAATTTGTCAGCCTTTGATTGCCAACCTTTTGCATAGGTGTGATACCCTGCTATTTATAGTGATTCATGCCTAAAGCAGATTTTGGGCCGCATGGAGAGCCACGTGGCCACGTGTCTGTAACAGCACACAAAATGTACTGACCCGCTCCGTCCTAGCGGAACGCCGATTCAAACGGCAAGTGCAACGACTCAAACGAGCCATCGACCCGAAGAGTTGGCATCGACCTGATGAAGAATCGATGAAAGGCTTACATTGGCCCGTCAAGATGAATCCAGACTTACACTTTCAAAGGCGCACTCGGAGTGTCGCTCGGCCGATTACGAACATCGCTAAGGTGGGTGGCTCCGATGAACCCGTCTTTGCTTAGCATAAACACATAACAATACAGACACTAATGCTAGAATCGCTAGGCGATAACATCGTGCATGCTAATAAATGACTCAACGCACCTAGCTAAGGGAATAATCCCATCTTGTATGCTTGTATAGAATATAGAAAGGAACATAAAAATGTGAGAACTCTCGCACCGCACTCCACGCTCGTGCTAAGGCACAAGCTTACGTTCAAGTTCCCTATGCGTTCAACAATGAAACAATGAATGGTTTACAACAATGAAACGGGAAGACTATCGACATAGTCGTTCCGAGTAGAGTATTGCAACATTGAAAGGCCACGGGACCGATGGGTCGCCAAGGCGACTCCCGCACAGGGAGTTACAAAATAATAAATGAATGAATGAATGAACAAGTGAATAAATGAATCGATGAATGAATGAATGAATATGTGAATGAAATGAATCAATGAACAAACGGACAAGTGAAAGAAAGAAAAGAATGAATGAAGAAAAGATAAGAAAGAAAGGAATGGTTAGCGACAGGTGTGACGGGCACGTATAACGGGGCTCGCTACCTGCGCTGTACGGACGCCAACCTGGTCGATAACGCATTATGGCTAAGGGTTAGCCTATGGCTCAAAGACAACCGTTAAGTTAAAATAAAAATAAAATACGAAATGGTCGTGGACGGCTCGTGCACGAGTAAAAAGGGATTCTAATGGCAACGAACGACGTTTTCGTGGCCGACCTAGACGGAATCATGGCCTACGGGCGGATAGGTGTACGGGCTTGGGCACATAACCAAACGTAGGGCCAGTTATTCAATAGTCTATCAAGGTGTACCAGCCATCACGCTTGATAGATGAGAATGCTATAGGGGAAAATATCCAAAATGGCTGACATGCCAGCGACCGGTGCATATAAATTTAGGTAGGCTTTGCTGGTGGCAATCCACGTGCAAGTCCTTGCATTGAAATCAAAGTAGTCTAAAGTTAACTGAATGAAGCGCCTTATGAATAGACTTAAAATGTAACGCACCAAATGATAAGGAGTACTTCGTGCAAATGAATTTGAAAACACGCCTACGACGCGTTAGAATCTAAGGCAGGAACACGCCCTTGGCACTAAAATATTTACATGAATCATGTTAAGTTGAAATATATGAATTGTTGACTAACTTGGTTTACATTGAACAGGGAAGGTCGGACGGTAAGTATGGGTAAGTCATGTATGTATTTCCATGCGACACTTGAAATTGGCAACACGAGATAGGCTATGAAATATGCCATGAAATTGATCCTAAGGCAAGATTAGAAAGACAATGAATGATAGAGATGCACAAAAGTAAATAGAACGTGTTTGGTAATGATAGCATTGTGGGCGAGCTAGCCTCCCCACCAGTGCATAACAATGTACTGATAACCCCACAGTCTGCTTGCAGGAAGCAGAAAACGTCAGCGGGTACGGAGCTTTCCTCGAACGTGCTAAGGCGCGGAGCTATCTTTGGAGCCTTGGAGCGTTGCAAGGAGCTGGAGCACCATATACAGGACATAATGTATCGAAACATCGCCATGAATCATTCCATCTTGTAAGCCACTTGGCACGCCTTTTATGTTTCAGAAAGAGAGAGAGCTTGAGAGACTTGTAAACTCGGCCTAACGCCGCTTGTAAACTTCTTGAATATCAATAAAGAGTTGAATTCGCTTTAATTTGTGTTCATTTACTTTCTGCTGCAAATGGGGACACTCTGTGCGACTCTGTGGCCTAGTTCAAATCGCCCGTTTCTGGACTTAACCTTGCACGGGCGCAACCTAGGCCTATGCGGCATCACGCCTTAGCGAGGACGATCGCTCCTGCGGGAGCGGGGCATGACACAAAAGACTCGATCTTGGGCTGCCAGCTGGTGGAGTTTTTTGAGATTTCTTTGTTATAAATTCGGATAGTTGGGACTTGGCCAAATTGCCACTTGTCCCCCTCATAAAGTAGAGCCTGAGTCGTCTTGGCCGCATAGTGGCCTTAGGAACCTTTCTTCTGCGACTCGGCTCCGCTTGGCCGCATGGGATCCTCGAGAGCCTTACTTCTGCGGCTTGGTTCTACTTAGCCGCATGGGATCCTCGAGAGCCTTTCTTCTGCGGCTTGGTTTTACTTGGACGCATGGGATCTTCGAGCGCCTTCCCTCTGCGGCTTGAATCCACTTAGCTGTAGGGGGTCTTCGAAAGCCTTACTTTTGTGGCTCGAGTTTTTTTGCCGCATGGGGTCTCCAGGAGCACTCCTTCTGCGGCTTTGTTTCACTTGGCCGTATGGGATCTTCGAGAGTCTTTCCTCTGTGGCTTGTTTCTCTTGGCCGCATGGAGTGATGATCCGCATAAACTCCATCTTTTCCATGCTTCTACAAGACCCCCTTCAAAGTTTTCAAATTTCAAATTTGGAATACTTTGAATAAAAAACATGGAGTCATGCATAAAATATCAAGTCGCAGGGAAGTTTCGAGCCGCAGGGAGATTTCGTCCAGGCTGTCCAGCTGTCATTGCTGCGTTTAATGCTCTGATTGGATTTGGTGCTGTCTTTTCGGTTACTGTGACGGTTATAAAGGATAGAATCCCGAGGGTCATCATTATCTCTTAGTGGGCACGATAACCGAAGCGGTGCCTATCCGTTTACGCTTCTTGGTGGCCTGTAAATATATAGGCCATACGGCAGCGAGAGAACTCCTATTGCTTTCTCTTTTCGTCTACTTTTCTTCCAATATTCTTTTTTCTCCCGATGAGACATGGCCCCCGAAGCCTCCAAGTTGACTGACACTGCTAACGGAGGAAAGGGGTTTATCTTTTTGTCGATAGTTACGGGCTTATTCTCTGCTCATCTTGACGTACAGCCTCCTATCCACAGTAAAGATAGTGGAAGAACGAATGGTTTAAACTCAGATGGCCATGTTGCATGCTTTATGCGCGGGTCTGACCAAATTTTGCCATTGTGTCATGGCTTTAATGCCTTTAGCGCACAGTTGGCCTTTATGGGGCATGTGCCGTATGTGCTCTGTGTGACTGGGCCGCATGGGCCGAGCCATATAAGTATCAGAGCACATGCGGCTTATACCCTGTCTGTATCTAAGCCGCGTGTGTTCTTTTGTTGCTGGGCCGTATGAACTAAGATAGAAAACCCATTCACTTTGTTTTCTTCTGACTGCTAACCTCTTCCCTATTTTATATTTCATAGGGATCTGGCTAGCAAATTTCCTCAGGACCGGTATCGACGATTTTGGATATGGTGAAGATGCAATATTTGACACACACATCAGACAGCTCAGAATTTTCTATATTTTCCTCAGATGGTAGGAAGAACCTTTATTCAGCAGAGAGTCGGACGGTGGTTGGGCGTCGTCGTAAAAGTTGTCTTTACGGCTTTCCAAGTAGGCAAAAACAACACTAGAGATGTTGTTTTGAAGGTATGGCCTTTTGGAGGAACGGGCCTAGGACCTCCGCAATACGGAGGAGAGAAAGTTAGCACTTGTAGACACTTTTAGCATGCTATATTTGCCCTCCTCTGTCTGGCTTCTCGAAGGTTCAACAGCCTTGTTTGCTTCTCAGCGGTAAAACATGACTCCTTTCGAGGGCTACGAAACTGCTTTTTGACGAAGGCGTGGTGCTGCCAAACTGGCCAAACTATGTGTTGCTGATGAGTAGTAGATGTCCTTTTTTTTTCTTTTTGCTGTTGGAGATGTAGTCCTATGAATGTAACTGATTTTGAATAAAAAGAATACATTCACTTCATTCTTTGTTTGTGGTATCTGTGGTACTTGTACTAGAGGGACTAATACAGCATTTGTGATTGATAAAGGATATCCCACTGGGGGACTTTTTATAGACCTGTTACACTTTTGTGCATCTGAAGATGCGAACAACAGATTTGAAAAATACTTTGTGGACCTATTACCCCTTTGTGCACCGGTAGTGCGAGTAATAGATTTGGATAACTTCTGTAGACCTATTACCCTTTTGCGCACTGATGGTGCGGCTAATAGATTTGAAACAAAACCTAACAGAGGTAATATGGATATGATAGTTTTTGCAGTCTTAACACCCTGATTTTATCCCAGATTGGGTGCAGGTGTTAAGTTAGGAGATTATTTATATCAGAGGTAATATGGACGTGACATACGATAATCATGAATAATTTTTGGTGGACCTATTACCCTTTTGCTTACTGGTGGTGCGAGTAATAGATTTTGAGGCAAAACCCAACAGAGGTAATGTGGACATGATAGGTTCTGTGGTCTTAACACCGCAATTTTATCCCGGGTTGGGTACAGGTGTTAAGTCAAGAGACTATCGGTATCAGAAGTAATATGGACGTGACACACGATAATCAGGAATAAGTTTTGGTGGACCTATTTTCTTTTGCGCACTGGTGCTGCGGGTAATAGATTTTGAGACAAAACCCAACAGAGGTAATGAGGACGTGATAGGTTCTGTGGCCTTAACATCCTAATTTTATCCCAGATGGGGTACAACTGTTAAGTTAGGAGATTATATATATCAGAGGTAATATGGATGTGACATACGATAATCATGAATAATTTTTGGTGGACCTATTACCCTTTTGCGTACTGGTGGTACGAGTAATAGATTTTGAGACAAAACCCAACAAAGATAATGTGGACGTGATAGGTTCTGTGGTCTTAACATCGCAATTTTATCCCGGGTTGGTACAGGTGTTAAGTTAAGAGACTATCGGTATCAGAGGTAATATGGACGTGACACACAATAATCAGAAATAATTTTTGGTTGACCTATTACCCTTTTGCGTACTGGTGGTACGAGTAATAGATTCTGAGACAAAACCTAATAGAGGTAATGTGGATGTGATAGGTTCTGTGGCCTTAACACCGTGATTTTATCCCGGGTCGGGTTTAGGTTTTAAGTCAAGAGACTATCGGTATCAGAGGTAATATGGACGTGACACACGATAATCAGGACCAGGAAGTTTGCCTAGAGATGGCAATATGCCTGGTAAACTCCGGCAGGATGAAGCATCAGGGTGGAAGTTCAGATGTATTTAAGTATACATGACTTGTCACCCAGGGTGATGCAATGTGAATCCACTCGGAGCTAATAAAGTGTAAGTTCAGAGGTACTTGGTGTACATAACTCGACAGTCTGGGAGAATTGGTGGTCTGAGGAAGTACCAACATGTTCTTAGACATAATATTTCTTCAGGAACTGGTCGTTTATGGGCATCATGAGCATGTCTCCATTCTATTTTGCGAGCCGGTATGCGTCATTGGAGAATACGGTCTCGATGATGAATGGACCCTCCCATTTGGGCTGGAAATTGTCGGCAGTTTTGTGAGTCTGACCATCGGTCTACGAACGGCCAAGACGAGATCGCCTGCTTGGAATGTCCTATGCTTGACTTTCTTATTGAAGTTCCGAGAGATGCGTGCTTGATAGAGCTCGATGCTTTGTTGAGCTTGCAAACGCTTCTCGTCCAAGGCTTCCAATTTTTGTAGCCGTCGGCGGTAGTTATCGTCCGACATCAACCAGTAAGTAAGGGCTACGCGAAGCAAGGGGATCTGGGTCTCCAATAGGAGAACTGCCTCGCTTCTGTACACCAGAGAAAATGGTGTATTTCTTGTAGCCGTCCGACTCATAGTGCGGTACGCCCATAAGCATTCGCCCAGCTTTTTATTCCAGTCGTGCTTGTTTGAAGACATGAACTTTTTGAGAAGCTTGAATATGGTCCTGTGAAAAGCTTCAGCCAGACCATTAGCCGATGGGTTGTATGCCGTTGAAGCCACGTTCTAGAACCGATTCTTGTCACAGAATTGATAGAAAGCATGGCTTACAAACTGCGGACCATTGTCGTGAATAATCCTCCGAGGCAGTCCAAAATGGTAGATTACGTGATGTTTTATGCAACTAATCACGTTTGATGTCTTTACCTCTGCCAGCGGAACAACTTTCGCCCACTTGGAGAAGTAGTCGGTGATTGCAAGTATAAACCGGTGTCCCCTAGACGACGACGGGATAATTAGGCCAATGATGTCCATTTCTCATGCTTCAAATGGCCCAGAGGCTACTGTTGGGTGCAAGAATTCGGATGTCAGATATATGATGTTTGCATAGATCAGATAAGCCTTACACTTTTTTGCATAATCGACTGCGTCAGCTACCATTGTAGGCCAATAATAGCCCATCCGACGGAGGTGGTCTTGCAACTTCGGGCCGGGTTGGTGAGCCCCATAAACGCCATCGTAAGCCTCGTGTAGGGCTTCTTTGGATTCTTCATTTGACACGCATCTTAACAGTTGCCCGTCGTAGGATCGTCGATATAACATTTTTGTTTCTGTGTCATAAATGAATCTGAGAGAACGCTTTCTAATTGAAGTCGCTTCTTTCACATTCTCAGGCAGGATTTCGTAGACTGCAAAATCGATGAATGGGAGTCTCCAGTCTTGCACATCATTGGTTATATGGACAGAGTAACTTGTACCTAGTTGAACGTTGTTTTTTAGGACAGACTAGCCCATGGCCTATCACGTCGACTAGATGATGAGTATGATTTGGAACCGCCAAAGAAGCGCCAAAGACCCGCTAAAGAAGTCGCCGTATGCTTCCAGGTATTCAACTCCCACTTCTTTTGCGAGCCAGAGCCCGAGGACCAAAGCATTATATTCGGCTATATTGTTTAAACAAGGTTCTGTGAGAGAGTATGCCCGGTTGACCACCAATCCCGAGGGAGAAATTAATACTATCCTGACTCCAGCGATGATATCACCTTGGGGCCCCGTTCTTGAAGCACCGTCGAAGAACATTCGCCAAACGGCATCATGTGAAGTCATGTTTGAATTAACGAATTCGTCTGGGATTTCTTTATAGATTCTGGCTGTTTTTGAGCCTGGATGGGCTGCTAAGAAGTCGGCCAAGGCTTGACCTTTGACAGCCTTCTGTGGAACGAAAACCATGTCATAGGGGGACAACAATATCTCCCAGGTGGCTAGATGAAAGCTGACTGCGCCCGGCTTGGTCATAAGAACCCTGAGGGGGTTAACTCGTGAGACAACATAGATGGTCTGCCCTGTCACATAGTATCGTGTTTTCTGAATGGCGAACACCAAGACAAGGCATTCCTTCACCACGACGGTGTACCTATGCTCCGGCCCCACCATCATTCGGCTGAGATAGTAGATGGCTTGTTCGTGCCCCGCATCATTGTTCTGTGCTAGCAAGGTGCCGAGGGAATGTCCCATTGCCCGTACATAGAGCATGAAGGGCTTTCCGGCGATCGGGGCTACCAGAACCGGTGGATTTAACAGGTATTCCTTAATGTCATCAAAGGCGCGTTGACATTCCTCATTCCATACGAAAGAGATGCCTTTCTTCATGAGTTGTGCGAATGGTTGACATCGCCCTGAGAGGTTAGATATGAACCTCCTGATGTAGGCTAGTCTTCCCTGAAGGCTACGGAGTTCACGGAGGTTCCTCGGTGGGCTCATTTCCAGGATTGCTTTTGTTTTGTCGGGTTCTATGTGAATACCCCGAGAAGTAATGGCAAAGCCCAAGAACTTCCCGCTGGACACGCCCAGGAAAGAGTTGGTAGGATTTATCTTCAGATTGTGTGCTCGCATAAGGTTAAACATTGTCCTCAAATCGTGTAAGTGATCATCCTTGGAGAGACTTTTAACGGCGACGTCGTCAACGTAACACTCTACCGTCTTGGGCAAGTTATCTCTGAAGATAACACTCATAGCTCGTTGATATGTAGCACCGGTGTTCTTTAGGCTGAAGGGCATAACTGTGTAACAATACACGCCAATCCGTGTTCGAAATAACTATGCTTCTTATCATCAGTAGACATTTGATTTGATTGTATCTTTAAAATCCATCCATAAAGGACATGCGTTCGAAGCCACATGTATTATCGATCATTATGTCAGTAATGGGAAGAGGGAATTCATCCTTAGGACATGCTGTATTCAGATTGCAAAAGTAGATACAGATTTGAATTTTTTCATTCTTCTTGACGACTGGTACTATATTAGCTATCCACTCTGGGTGCTGCTCCTTACGAATGAAACTGCTAGGTATAAGCTTATTTACTTCTGCTTCAATGGAGTTCATGATATCTAGACGGAACCGTCGTTGCTGTTGTTTGATTGGTTTTGCGTCCGGATGCATATTGAGCTTATGAAGTACGATCTCGGGGTTTAGCCCTGGCATGTCTTTATAGCTCCAAGCGAAGACGTCGATATATTCTCTGACGAGTTGCAACAGCGACTCCCGCTCATCGTTCGTTAGGCTTTTACTGATGAAGATTGGCTTCGAGGAGGATCCATCACCGAGGTCAACTTGCATGACCTCATCTTCAGTGGGATGGTCTCATTGTTCAAAGCGCTTCTCCCATTGTGCTTCCAGTTATTGGACCCATGGCTCCAACTCTAGAGGTTCAAGTAGATCTTCGTCTTCCTCTTCAATATTAGCGAATGCCATGTTGACAGACAATGTCTGCTTGAATATATTTCTAATGCTATGATCGAAATCGTATATAGGCGATTCAGATGAGTGAGAATGCCACTTGTATTCCTTATCGGAGCTCTCGGGCGTTGTTGCTAGTGTAACATAATCGAGACCGCGTCTGGACTTGCTGTAATAATCTCGAGGTTTTTCGGTCGGGCTTGACATCTACAGAGGCGATCGTCGGCCATTGCCGTAATTCAGACCTGGGGTAGTCTCCATGTTGTACCCCTGTTTTTACATGAAGTACTTGGCTTAGGGACTATACAGGTAGAGCGATAATCTTCCAGCGTCGGGTTCGAGATCGAACTCTTCTGGCATGAAAGGTTGAGGACCTTTTTTTTGGCCGAAGATGATCGTGTAATCCCCTTTTCTTCTGCCTGGGACTAGGAAGTAGGCACCTTTAATGGGAGTAAGTCAGTTCGCGGTATGGATGGTTGTCACTTGTGTGTGCAGTTAATGTCCAGACCGTGCCCCACAACGTACATCAGATTGCACTCATGGTAGTTCAAAGGTAGCCTCTTATTGATGAAATAAGGAATTTTGTCTACAGGGATTACATCATCAAGAGAGGGACTATCCACCTGTGCTACCAGATATTTTGAGAGTTTTGCCTCCTTTTCAGCTACCCCCTACGTAACCGGAGGTTGGGACGCTGTCTTGGACAACTTGACCACCAAGGGTTCTGCTTGTGGCATTAGCTTTCCTGAAGGCCTCAAATCAACACTTGGTTGCCGGATCGTCTTGGGGAGACGGATAACCATCGGCTCGACAGAGGACTTTGTATCTTCTGATTGCCTTTGATTGGATTTTGGCAATCGGATCACCATCGGCGCCACAAAGGGCCTCGCATCTTCCGATCGCCTCTGATTGAATTTTGGCAATCGGATCACCATCGGCTCCATGATGGGCTTTGGCTTCTGGCTGGACCTCGGGAGTCTGATAGCCATTGGTTCCAACTTCACAGTTGGGACGGGGGAACCGGGCACCTCTCTATACAAAGTTGTGACAAGAGGTACAGCTTTGCCCGGTTTACGTGTAGTGCCCCGTCCCTACATCGTGCCCCGTCTCCGTCCACGGGGTACGCGAGAAAGGAACACTTTCGCTATCGATGCGGTCGGGACCGATAGGTCGGAATCGACCGAGTCGATCGAACGGGAACGGTTGAATTAAGATCCATTCCACGTTATGGAATGGCTTCTTCGGAACCAAGTCCCATATTCAGCGGGTTGCGCCTCGAGGATTGGCTCTGCGGCTGAGTCGGGAGAGACCTCCCGTTGCTCTGGTTTTTCATGCCGCACTTGAATTGGCTTTGGCTTTCATTTTCGTGAATGCTTTCGATGGGTTTTCGTGACGCGTTTTCGAGCTCGCATTCATATCGAAATTCCTTGAAATACACAGTGTTCTAATCAGTTGCTTATGCGATTGCAGGTGATCGCATAGACGACGACAGCGCAGCCAACCGGTCGCTCGCTTGAAGCAAGCCTAAGGCGAGTGGCTGACCTCCTTCGCCCCGTCCCTCTACTTCAAAACTCAATATGTGGAGTAAAATAAAATGCTTGTCATAATAATGTAGAATCAATGAAATTGTGCCACGATACTTCATGAAACACTTGTTAACGAACTGCCGGTTTTGGAAATGGAAAACATGCTTCCCTATGCAATTATACTTGGTCTATGCAAACCAATGAATGAATCAATTAATGTTTATCGCAACGATACGGCTAAATGACCAAAACAACTAAGTTCAAAGGAAAACGGTCATTGGACAACTTGTCGACAAGGTGTAGTTTCCTCGAACGGTTACCTAGGCCAAGGGACCGATTCGGCCCGGGAGGAACGAGTGTATAGTAAGCGCCAGCCCTTCATCGGCGCGAGTTATGCGGGAACTTTCGTACAGGGCTCGCTACCCGACGCGAAAGGGTCGCCGTCTAACTCAGCTATATGTCCGCGATGGCTTGAAATTGCCAGTGGCCTCCACACCCTTCACACTGCTTAACAAACGCACATGGCACGGGATGATTTTGATAGTTGCTCAATGTTATACAATTTCAAATGCTTGCCTCAAAACATGTTAACATGCAAACCGAACAGGATGGTTAGAAAGATCATTGAACTAGCTAGCTAACATGTTTACAAATTTCTTGAATCAAATGCAGAGCTTGGATTTAAATTAGCCATTCGCCAGTACATGTGTATCGTGCTGATCCTCGCTCTTTGCAGGTCCCGCGAACCAGGAAGGACGCGCCAATTAGCTCGGCGACGTTCGTGACTTTTGAAGCTTCGGCCGTGCGTCGAAGACTCTTTCAGCGACTCTACTTTTGAAGGCTCTCGACAGTCCAAGGAAAATGACTCAGCGTCCCTCCCATCCAGGTCAATGGAGTACTTGTGTATATTGAGGGATGTGTGCAATGTATGGAACGGCTATCTCATCGGCACTCTTTTGTAATCGAGTCATGTTGTAGCCCGCGCGGCAAAGAGTCTTGTATCGGAGTCTGTAAAAAAATGTTCATTATCAATAAAGATCAAGTTTCCTTTAATTATTGTGTGTATCAATTTGTCTGCGTACTCTCTTAGATCTCGTGTCTCGGATTACCTTATGACTAGGCCTTGTGCGATCGCAAATTAGGTTCGCACGGCATCACGCCCGGGGGACGACTATCGATTCGACGGAATCGGGGCGTAACATAATGGTATCAGAGCACGGCTTTACGTCCTTGGCCTCCAGTGTCGAATTCTAGTCTCCAACCGTTGACCTCGTGTCGATGAGAAGAGTTGTTCCATACGCTGAACCCAGGACATTTTCTGAAACTAACGAGAGTTGCCTTTCCTTTTCCCTGCAGTTACGGGAGCTCAGGCAGAAGACGAGACGAGCGCTTCCAGCGGCTCGAGTGCTTCTGGACCCGAGCATTCCGTCAACCCAACGGGAATGACGCCTACTGTAGCCGGACCTTCCGGCGACCCGATGCAACGTATGCTGCAAATGCTTGAAATGCAGCAACGTCAAAACGAGCTCCATCGTCAGCAAGCGGAGGCTCGTCAGGCTCAATTTGAGAATCGGTTCGAGGCTCAATTCAAGCTGCAGCAGCAGCAGCTGAATACCCTCCAGCAGATCGTACAGTCGGTCGTCGGCAACAACAACAACTCAACGATGACACCTGCCGTGACCCAGCCTGCGGTTCGATCCAACGAAGCCGAACCAGAGGCGCCCGTGCTCTCACCTGCAGCACCGAGAAGTTCTAACTTCGACGTGTCAAAATTCACGAAAAGCTGCCGCACTTCCTTCAACGGCACAGAAGATCCCGCGGTGGCGATCGACTGGCTGGAGGAGCTGGAAGATAAGTTCGAGCTTCTGGGTGTCGAGGACTCAAAGAAAGTCGCATGTGCTCAACTTCTACTTCGAATGAACGCGCACGATTGGTGGGCTGTGCAGAAGCGGGCAATTCGACGTGAAGACGAGACGGCGGCGATCTCATGGGCGACATTCAAAAAGGCGTTCGAGACTGAATATCTTTCCGCAGCCGTGCGACAGGAGAAAGAAGATGAGTTCATGCAGTTAAAGCAGGGCAATATGACGGTACGACAATATGCGGCCAAATTCAACAAACTGGCCAAATTTGCTGGGGACTTCCTACCTACCACCGCCAGCCGAGCTCGACGATTTGAAGTGGGCCTGCGTTCAACCATCCGTGCGCATATTTCGGTGGCCGAATACAAAAGCATGGGCGAGGCACTCAACCACGCCATCCGTCTGGAGTCCGAGTATCCTCCTATTACTACCGGCGCTATTCACTTTAATAACAAACGCCATAGTAATGCGGGAGGCAACAACGCACATAAGCGTCAAAATCGTGGCAACGGAGGCGGCAACCAGACGAAGGATCGAGTGGTCTGTACTTTCTGCGCCAAGGAGGGACACTTGATCAGTGAGTGCCGACTGAAGAACGGTACGTGCCTCGGGTGCGGCCGAGCCGACCATACCGTACGCGACTGCCCGAAGAAGAACCGAGGCCAAGCACCTCGGGCTCCACCGACCGTACCACAGAATGGCCAAGACCGTTGCCCTAATGCCCAGGGCCGTGTCTACGCCATGACCCGAGACGAAGCGTTCGCATCTGACACAGTCGTGACAGGTATACTGCAATTCAATAATAAACCTGCTCGTGTATTGTTTGATTCAGGTGCCACGCATAGTTTCATATCGGCGGACTTTGCTGCCGAGCACAAATTTCTCCTGACACCGCTCGGTCTTGAGCTTACTGTTAACATCCCGTCGGGCAAGCCACTAGCTGCGAATTTAGTTTGCGGAAGCGGAATCATCTGTATAGGTGGTCAAAAGGTCAGTCTCGATGCGATAGTTCTAAATATAAAGGACTACGATATCATTCTGGGGATGGATTGGCTTGGTCCGTGCAACGCAACCATAGACTGTGCTGAAAAGAAAGTCACATTCCGCATACCGGGAGTGCCTGAATTCTGCTACTCGTGTGGTGAGGCGTCGCCGACTTGCATGGTGATCTCTGCAATATCTGCTCGACGGATGCTGTATTCCGGGTGCGAAGGCTATCTAGCTTCCGTTCGAGACATGCGACAGGATGGTGCAAACGCGGGTCAGACCGACGTTGTGGCAGAATTCCCCGATGTGTTCCCGGACGAGCTGCCCGGCATGCCGCCCGATCGAGAGATTGAGTTCACTATCGATACCTTCCCCAACACTCGACCGATCTCGAAGACCCCGTACAGAATGGCCCCTGCAGAGCTTAAAGAACTCAAGGTACAGTTACAGGAATTGCTCGACAAGGGATTCATCCGACCCAGTATCTCGCCGTGGGGAGCGCCCGTACTGTTTGTCAAGAAGAAGGACGGCTCTATGCGTCTTTGTATCGACTACCGCGAGCTGAATAAAGCCACCGTCCGGAACAAATATCCCCTGCCCCGCATAGATGATCTGTTTGATCAACTCCAAGGTGCCACGGTGTTCTCTAAAATTGATCTGCGTTCGGGTTACCATCAACTCAAGATCAAGCCGGACGATGTGCCGAAGTCTGCCTTCCGCACTCGATACGGCCATTACGAGTTCCTGGTAATGCCGTTTGGCCTAACGAACGCCCCTGCTGCTTTTATGGATTTAATGAATCG
This sequence comes from Iris pallida, assembly GCA_029216955.1. Classification (NCBI taxonomy): domain Eukaryota; kingdom Viridiplantae; phylum Streptophyta; class Magnoliopsida; order Asparagales; family Iridaceae; genus Iris; species Iris pallida. Next base: position 43,928 of record JANAVB010023117.1, read on the forward strand.
GGTGTTCCGCCCATTCCTCGACAAGTTCGTAGTAGTCTTTATCGACGATATACTCGTCTACTCGAAGAATCGGCAGCAACACACTGAGCATCTGCGGACCGTGCTCCAGACCCTTCGAGAAAATCAACTGTATGCGAAGCGAAGCAAATGTGAATTCTGGCTTAGCAGCGTCGCATTCCTCGGACACATCATTTCTGCTGAAGGCATTTCGGTCGACCCAAAGAAAGTTGAAGCCGTTGTCGATTGGAAACGGCCAGCGTCCGTCGGCGAGATTCGAAGTTTCCTTGGCTTAGCTGGATACTACCGACGCTTCGTGAAAGACTTCGCGAAGATCGCATCGCCTCTGACTCGTCTCACCCAGAAAGGAGTCGCATTCGAATGGTCAGACGACTGTGAAGCTGCATTCCAAGAGTTGAAGCAGAGGCTCGTCTCGGCCCCGATACTTGCACTTCCAGAAGGGACGGAGGGATTCCAGATATTCAGCGACGCGTCCGGTCAGGGCTTGGGGTGTGTGCTGATGCAACGGAACAAGGTGATATCTTTTGCTTCCCGACAGCTAAAGCCGCACGAGAAGAATTATCCCACGCACGACCTGGAGTTAGCGGCGATTGTGTTTGCGTTGAAATTGTGGCGCCACTATCTCTATGGTGTGGCGTGCACGATCTATACCGATCACAAGAGCCTCAAGTATCTATTCACGCAGAAGGAGCTGAACTTGCGGCAAAGGCGTTGGCTGGAACTAATCAAGGATTACGACTTGACTATCGACTACACGCCGGGAAAGGGAAATGTTGTGGCGGACGCTTTGAGTCGGAAGTACATTGCCTCGTTATCCATCGACCCTCGACTGCTATGCGACCTAGAAGAGATGGGCATCGAGCTCCGAGTCAGATTCCGGAACGTGCAGTTGGCAAAGTTGCAGTTAGAGCCGAGCTTGCTGAATAAGATCAAGACCGCTCAGACGGACGATTCATACCTGAAGAAAGTGCGAGCGCTAATTTCGACAGGCAGGACGACCGACTTTGCGGAAGACGAAACCGGCGTGCTTCGGTTGAAGGGTAGGCTATGCGTTCCAGACGATTCAGAACTCAGAAAGGAGATCCTGGCGGAGGCGCACTATGCGAAATACACTTTGCATCCAGGCAGTACCAAGATGTATAAGGACCTCCGCACGACCTTTTGGTGGCACGGGATGAAGAGAGATGTGGCGCTCTTCGTGTCGCAATGCATGGCCTGTCAGCAGGTGAAAGCTGAGCATCAGCGACCGGGCGGGGAGATGCAGAACCTCGCTATTCCCGAGTGGAAATGGGATCATGTCACTATGGATTTTATGGTTGGCCTGCTGAAGACACCACGGGGGAACGACGCCATCTGGGTCATCGTCGATCGATTAACCAAGTCAGCGCACTTTATCGCCATCAAAGTTACTTGGAGCGTTGATCGCCTGGCGCAGATTTATCTTGACGAGATAGTTCGGCTGCACGGAGTTCCAGTATCCATCGTCTCTGATCGGGATTCACGATTCATGTCGCGATTCTGGAGTAGCCTTCAGTCGGCGCTGGGAACCAAGTTGCAGTTCAGCTCAGCTTACCATCCTCAGACCGACGACCAAACGGAGCGCGTCAACCAGATTCTCGAAGACATGCTACGGCTCTGCGCAATTGACTTCAAATCAAGTTGGGACGTCCACCTACCGCTGGCGGAATTTGCATACAACAATAGCTACCAATCCAGCATCCAAATGGCGCCGTATGAAGCTTTGTACGGCCGGAAGTGCAGATCGCCCATTTGCTGGGATGAAGTCGGGGAACGGCAGATACTCGGCCCGGAGCTGGTGGAACAGACTGTGGAAAAGGTCAAGCTCATTCGGGAAAGATTAAAGACCGCACAGAGTCGCCAGAAAAGCTATGCGGACATTCATCGTCGACCACTCGAGTTTCAAGTAGGCGATCACGTATTTCTCAAAGTGTCGCCCATGCGGGGAGTTAGTCGGTTCGGCACGACAGAAAAGTTGAGTCCGAGATTCGTCGGGCCGTTTGAAATACTTGAACGGGTCGCGCCCGTGGCCTACAAAATCGCCCTACCGCCGGCGCTTGAAGGTGTACACAACGTCTTCCATGTCTCTCAGTTGCGGAAGTACGTGCACGACCCTAGCCACGTGGTAGATTTTGGCCAGCTGGAGCTAAAGTCAGACTTATCCTACGTCGAAGAACCAGTGCAAATCTTAGAACGCAAGGATAAGTTGCTGCGAAATCGAGCGATCCCTCTCGTCCGCGTCTTCTGGAAGAACCACTCGGTCGAAGAGTCGACGTGGGAGCTTGAATCGGAGATGAAGGATAAATTCCCTTCATTGTTCTCGTAGAGGTAGATTCCATCTTTAAGTTTCGAGGACAAAACTTTTTATTAGTTGGTTATGGTGTAGTGCCCCGTCCCTACATCGTGCCCCGTCTCCGTCCACGGGGTGCGCGAGAAAGGAACACTGTCGCTATCGATACGGTCGGGACCGATAGGTCGAAATCGACCGAGTCGATCGAACGGGAACGGTTGAATTAAGATCCATTCCACGTTATGGAATGGCTTCTTCGGAACCAAGTCCCATATTCAGCGGGTTGCGCCTCGAGGATTGGCTCTGCGGCTGAGTCGGGAGAGACCTCCCGTTGCTCTGGTTTTTCATGCCGCACTTGAATTGGCTTTGGCTTTCGTTTTCGTGAATGCTTTCGATGGGTTTTCGTGACGCATTTTCGAGCTCGCATTCATATCGAAATTCCTTGAAATACACAGTGTTCTAATCAGTTGCTTATGCGATTGCAGGTGATCGCATAGACGACGACAGCGCAGCCAACCGGTCGCTCGCTTGAAGCAAGCCTAAGGCGAGTGGCTGACCTCCTTCGCCCCGTCCCTCTACTTCAAAACTCAATATGTGGAGTAAAATAAAATGCTTGTCATAATAATGTAGAATCAATGAAATCGTGCCACGATACTTCATGAAACACTTGTTAACGAACTGCCGGTTTTGGAAATGGAAAACATGCTTCCCTATGCAATTATACTTGGTCTATGCAAACCAATGAATGAATCAATTAATGTTTATCGCAACGATACGGCTAAATGACCAAAACAACTAAGTTCAAAGGAAAACGGTCATTGGACAACTTGTCGACAAGGTGTAGTTTCCTCGAACGGTTACCTAGGCCAAGGGACCGATTCGGCCCGGGAGGAACGAGTGTATAGTAAGCGCCAGCCCTTCATCGGCACGAGTTATGCGGGAACTTTCGCACAGGGCTCGCTACCCGACGCGAAAGGGTCGCCGTCTAACTCAGCTATATGTCCGCGATGGCTTGAAATTGCCAGTGGCCTCCACACCCTTCACACTGCTTAACAAACGCACATGGCACGGGATGATTTTGATAGTTGCTCAATGTTATACAATTTCAAATGCTTGCCTCAAATCATGTTAACAGGCAAACCGAACAGGATGGTTAGAAAGATCATTGAACTAGCTAGCTAACATGTTTACAAATTTCTTGAATCAAATGCAGAGCTTGGATTTAAATTAGCCATTCGCCAGTACATGTGTATCGTGCTGATCCTCGCTCTTTGCAGGTCCCGCGAACCAGGAAGGACGCGCCAATTAGCTCGGCGACGTTCGTGACTTTTGAAGCTTCGGCCGTGCGTCGAAGACTCTTTCAGCGACTCTACTTTTGAAGGCTCTCGACAGTCCAAGAAAAATGACTCAGCGTCCCTCCCATCCAGGTCAATGGAGTACTTGTGTATATTGAGGGATGTGTGCAGTGTATGGAACGGCTATCTCATCGGCACTCTTTTGTAATCGAGTCATGTTATAGCCCGCGCGGCAAAGAGTCTTGTATCGGAGTCTGTAAAAAAATGTTCATTATCAATAAAGATCAAGTTTCCTTTAATTATTGTGTGTATCAATTTGTCTGCGTACTCTCTTAGATCTCGTGTCTCGGATTACCTTATGACTAGGCCTTGTGCGATCGCAAATTAGGTTCGCACGGCATCACGCCCGGGGGACGACTATCGATTCGACGGAATCGGGGCGTGACATAATGGTATCAGAGCACGGCTTTACGTCCTTGGCCTCCAGTGTCGAATTCTAGTCTCCAACCGTTGACCTCATGTCGATGAGAAGAGTTGTTCCATACGCTGAACCCAGGATATTTTCTGAAACTAACGAGAGTTGCCTTTCCTTTTCCCTGCAGTTACGGGAGCTCAGGCAGAAGACGAGACGAGCGCTTCCAGCGGCTCGAGTGCTTCTGGACCCGAGTATTCCGTCAACCCAACGGGAATGACGCCTACTGTAGCCGGACCTTCCGGCGACCCGATGCAACGTATGCTGCAAATGCTTGAAATGCAGCAACGTCAAAACGAGCTCCATCGTCAGCAAACGGAGGCTCGTCAGGCTCAATTTGAGAATCGGTTCGAGGCTCAATTCAAGCTGCAGCAGCAGCAGCTGAATACCCTCCAGCAGATCGTACAGTCGGTCGTCGGCAACAACAACAACTCAACGATGACACCTGCCGTGACCCAGCCTGCGGTTCGATCCAACGAAGCCGAACCAGAGGCGCCCGTGCTCTCACCTGCAGCACCGAGAAGTTCTAACTTCGACATGTCAAAATTCACGAAAAGCTGCCGCACTTCCTTCAACGGCACAGAAGATCCCGCGATGGCGATCGACTGGCTGGAGGAGCTGGAAGATAAGTTCGAGCTTCTGGGTGTCGAGGACTCAAAGAAAGTCGCATGTGCTCAACTTCTACTTCGAATGAACGCGCACGATTGGTGGGCTGTGCAGAAGCGGGCAATTCGACGTGAAGACGAGACGGCGGCGATCTCATGGGCGACATTCAAAAAGGCGTTCGAGACTGAATATCTTTCCGCAGCCGTGCGACAGGAGAAAGAAGATGAGTTCATGCAGTTAAAGCAGGGCAATATGACGGTACGACAATATGCGGCCAAATTCAACAAACTGGCCAAATTTGCTGGGGACTTCCTACCTACCACCGCCAGCCGAGCTCGACGATTTGAAGTGGGCCTGCGTTCAACCATCCGTGCGCATGTTTCGGTGGCCGAATACAAAACCATGGGCGAGGCACTCAACCACGCCATCCGTCTGGAGTCCGAGTATCCTCCTATTACTACCGGCGCTGTTCACTTTAATAACAAACGCCATAGTAATGCGGGAGGCAACAACGCACATAAGCGTCAAAATCGTGGCAACGGAGGCGGCAACCAGACGAAGGATCGAGTGGTCTGTACTTTCTGCGCCAAGGAGGGACACTTGATCAGTGAGTGCCGACTGAAGAACGGTACGTACCTCGGGTGCGGTCGAGCCGACCATACCGTACGCGACTGCCCGAAGAAGAACCGAGGCCAAGCACCTCGGGCTCCACCGACCGCACCACAGAATGGCTAAGACCGTCGGCCTAATGCCCAGGGCCGTGTCTACGCCATGACCCGAGACGAAGCGTTCGCATCTGACACAGTCGTGACAGGTATACTGCAATTCAATAATAAACCTGCTCGTGTATTGTTTGATTCAGGTGCCACGCATAGTTTCATATCGGCGGACTTTGCCGCCGAGCACAAATTTCTCCTGACACCGCTCGGTCTTGAGCTTACTGTTAACATCCCGTCGGGCAAGCCACTAGCTGCGAATTTAGTTTGCGGAGGCGGAATCATCTGTATAGGTGGTCAAAAGGTCAGTCTCGATGCGATAGTTCTAAATATAAAGGACTACGATATCATTCTGGGGATGGATTGGCTTGGTCCGTGCAACGCAACCATAGACTGTGCTGAAAAGAAAGTCACATTCCGCATACCGGGAGTGCCTGAATTCTGCTACTCGTGTGGTGAGGCGTCGCCGACTTGCATGGTGATCTCTGCAATATCTGCTCGACGGATGCTGTATTCCGGGTGCGAAGGCTATCTAGCTTCCGTTCGAGACATGCGACAGGATGGTGCAAACGCGGGTCAGACCGACGTTGTGGCAGAATTCCCTGATGTGTTCCCGCCAGTTGTGCTAGTATGTCAAAGTTGTAAGGTCTCTCCAGCCTTTGAGGTATGTCCTTACGGAATGGCCTGTCAAAACAAGTTTCCTTCGGCTTGGATCTGTCTGCCGGTGGAGGCTGAGATGGCCCCGGAACATCAGGAGCAGGCAACATTGTCGGCTGAGAGTCTTCGACTGAATTACCTAGAGTGGGATAAACTTGTGCACCAGATCGGGTAACAACGGCTGCCGCCTCCTCAACTTCGGCTGAGGTTGTATGGTAGGACCTGGACTTCCTGCCCTTTATTTTGTTGGTTGAAGATGGCACCGCCTGGATAACTTCGGGTACTAAGTCTGGGTGCACCCACATGACCTTTCTTCGTGACATAGTGAGAGGCACCAACCCAGTCATCTGGTCCCGGACGGGTGGAAGATTAGTAACCTCCATCATTGCCCGGGGACAGGTACTACCCCGTCTTGAGCTTTTGTTGGAGGGAAGTCACCAAACTGAACTGATACCATGTTCGCAGCCATGGTAACCTCTTTGAAATATAGCAACATAGCTTTGGAGTCGATAAGATTCTGGATGTACCGCTTTAATTGGAAGCAGTCATGAGTAGAATGATGGATATAGCGGTGGAAGTGGCAATATTTTGGGTCCTCCATCTCCGCCGCTTGAGGCTCGCACCTTGGTGGAGGGAGTTGGTTCCTATCCCCTTGCAAGAGCATATCGAAGATAGGCTTGACATGACTATATTCAAATAAGTAATTCACCTTGGGCCACTGAGCTTCTGCCTGCTTTTGTTCAGGCTTTTTGGTCGTACCAGTGACCATGGCCTGTTTCCCTTTGGTATCCCTGTAATTAGTGGCGCCGCCACTGTTGTTGTTATTGGAGGTGGTACCGGGACGTTTTCCTTTGTCCTCTCCATCTGGAATGTGTAATCCCAGCTGGCGAGCCTTCTTTAACTTTGCCTCCGTATTGGTTGCGCTTATGATGAAGGTCGTCCAATCCCTGAATTGATCTTCGCCCATCCAGAGGCTGATTGCAGGGAGCAACTTCATCTGGAAGATTTCAATCAAGGAGCTTTCGAGATTGCCTTTGGGCAATCTCACCGCGGTTTGGCGAAACCGCTTGATATAGTTCCCTATTAGCTCCCTCTCTCCTTGAACAATGTCCATGAGAGATGACATTGTCACATCATGTCCCACTTCATAGAATCTTTCCAGGAACATGTGCTTGAAGTCGTCAAAGGAATGGATGCAGTTGTCCGGAAGGTTGCGGTACCAGTCGAACGCAATTCCCTCCAATGCTCCGATAAATAATCGTGTGAGGATGGCGTTGCTATGCGGAAAATGGTCTATTGTGACCTTAAAATATGTCATGTACCGGCTGGCAGAGGTGTTCCCGTCATATGAATCGATATGAAATGGTTTGTATCGTGGCGAAAAAGGAACATCTCTCCAGGCAACAGGATATGGTTGCCGTATTCTGAGGTCTCGGGCATTAAATATTGCTCGAAGCTCCTGAACTTCCCTCCTTGCCTTCCTGGCTTCGTCTGCAGCTGAAGGAGCAGATTCTCCTAGAGGATTGTCTCCGAGAGGAGGAGCGGTCGTGTTTGAGTCTGCATTGACTGCGGATCCCAAGCTTGTTTGTCCAGGCGTCTACGCTGTTGAGTCGGCAAGGCAGCTTTGATTTCGTCCACTGACTTGACTAAGGATAGGAGCATGGCTTCAAGTACCTCTAGACGTTGTCGATCTATAGGTCCTTTATGATCGTCTTCTGCCATAAATACTGTCCGCAGGTGGAGAGAGACAGATGGGACCGTAGAGGACGTGCTGTCCGTGTCGTACCTTCGTACAAAGAAATTATCAGAGAACGTCGGAATGTCCTCCTCCTCGGATTCGGAAGGGGTGACACCCCCTGTGGAGGAAGCTGCATCGTCTTGGCGAAGGTTGCACCCTCGGGGACGTCCAAGTCTGTTGCATAATTTCAGTGGATCGCTACTCCCTGTGTATCCTCTTGGAATACCGGATTGTCGCATACATTGACGGGACTGCTACCCCCAGCTTCATCTCCCTCCAGGGAGGTCGAGGATGTACCCCCGGGTGTTGGAAGCTTCTTTCTGGATTGGGTGCCTAGGTAGACACCCCATGTGGTTGTCGACGGCAATCCTCCAGATGAGAGTTTCCTTGCAGTGCTGGCTGAGATTGTCGGGCTGGAGGAGCCTGTCTTCTTTTCTCCTTTGCCAGCAGGAATCTTTCGAGTTGAATTACAGGAGGCGAAAGGAAATTCCTCGTCTCCCGAAATTTGTACCTGTTTCTCGAGGTGTCGTCGGACAGGTGCTAGCTGGTACAGTCATTGAAAAATGGACTGTCGATCTTCAGGTGCTGCTGACTTGTCACAGCAGCAGTTGATGACAACTTGGGTACAGTGATATCCTAGGGAGGGCTTACCGCATGCCAATGTTTCCTCTCTCTTCTTGTATTTGTAGATGCATACTTCTCGCAAGTCGAGGGTAGATTGATCTACCTTTGCATCCGTTTTGTGGGCTCGGGTATCTCGAGCACACGGGTGCGTAGGTATCACGTTTGCTCCCTGATCCGAGGCAAGTAAAAGTACTTGCTCTCGATCGTTGTAAGGAGACTTTTGAGAACCACCCTGTTCGTTTGCCCTGGAGGACTGGACACGGGTGGTTCTGTACAACTTTCCATCAGGAGCCCATATAACAGTTAACGGTGCCCGCTGACGGTCAGCAGCTTGGACAGTTGACTGGGCTTGTTGGGCCCACACTGCCCTAGACTTCTTCGACTTAGCACCCGAAGGTGCATAGTAAGAAGTGTCCAGATTGGAATATTCTACATTCTCAATGGGCCGCATGGGGTCGGGTCCGTATGAGTGACGGTCGAATACAGAGCTTCTGAAAGGGACGTATGAGGCAGCCTGTCTACAGCCAGGATTGGCTGCCGCATGGGCTATCTGCCTGCGGCAAGAGTCGGCTGCCGCGTGGGACATCTGCCTACGACCAGAGTTGGCTACCGCATAGGCAGACTGCCCATTTTTCTTATGTGGCCTCTTCTTCGTCTGCATGGATTTTCCTTGTGCCCCAAAAGCTCAGCATCGTAGTATTTTTCTTTGCTGGATTTGGGGACAGTAGGGTTCTTTGTAGTCGGAAGCAAGGCCGCAGGAGAGCTTTGATCACCATTTTGGGCCGCAGAAGGAGCTTCTTCGAGAACCTGGAGAGGGGCAACATTTTTGTGCTTCGACGTTCTGCGGGTTCTTCTCGGGTTGGCTCGCTTCTGTGACGGGCTGGCGCTCCCTTCATAGAGCATTTCTTCGAATGGTTGTTGGTCAAAATGAACCACAAGCATTTGCTGCATAGAGCCGAGCTTTGACACATCAAATTGCGTCACCAACTTCTCATCAGAGGAGAAAGAAGTCCCCAGCAGAGTCTCCATCGTGTTTGCCATTAAAATATCAAGAACAAAAATTACAGATGAATTGAACTTGATTGCAAACTCGCTTGTACAGAAAAAACCTAGAAAGAAATTATTGGAAACAATCTAAGTACAATTGTTTAATTTTTGATTCTTGGGGGTGACGATGGAGGATCGGAAAAGTGTAGCAACTCTGTCTTATTCCTTGGACTATCGGACACAGTCTTTGCAGTTGAAGAAATTTGCCATCCTATGATTGCCAATCTTTTGCATGGGTGTGATACCATGATATTTATAGTAATTCCTGCCTAAAGCAGATTTTGGGCCGCTTAGAGAGCCACGTGGCCACGTGTCTGTAACTGTAACGCCCCAGTCCCAAAATACGTAGGGCTAGGATACGTGTACATGCCAGCTACACATCGAGAGGACTCCAGCCCAACTCGAATATGTATAAGCTGCCTGGTTATTCTAGATTAACTATATCCCAATCCACATAATAATGATAAATATGATGAATCAAGTGCAGTAAGGCTGATCAGGCCATGATACACTGATTCTAGATTAGATAAATATGTTAGAGTGGATCCCCAATAACACATTCCTCATGAACAAGCTGGATAAAAATAAAGCTTATACAAGACTAGGCTATAATCTAGCAAGAATCAAATATAGGACAAAATTGAAATACGGAAGATATGATAATAACACACTAGTTATACCTGAAGTCTCGGTGTAGCAATCATCCTCCATCGGTGTACCATACCTATATCTAATACCTCGAGAGATCATCAAGTCCTCAGAGGACTAGCAAGACACATAATATACATGCCTACCGTACAATAAATAACATGCGAGAAAATATGAAATGGTACAAGGAACAATATGAGACTAAAGAATAAGTATAAACAGAATACGGTCAAAGATGGTGCTATCAAGCGTGACTAATAGTAAGTCGGGGTAACCGCAGCCCGATGGGAGCTCACAGTCCTATAGTCAGTAGACGATGGAGAATCACTAACTATAGTAAGGCTCATCCGCACTCGATGGGAGCTCACGAACGAGGTGGTCAGGTATAGTCACGTCTAATAACAGGTCAGGGTCAAATCAAACGATCATGACCGGGTCAAGTCAATCAGGTACCGAAATTTAGACTAAGGTCAAGTCCAAGTCAAATAGGTCAGGATATCATGGCATGGACAAAACAATACTATCACTAGACAGAAAAAAGATAAGAACGATAAAACAAGTAACATGGAAAGAAAAAGTAACAATCTACGTGCACGTAAAACTAGAAAATAACCATGATAGGAAGCAAGATAAACATGGAATCAAGTATGACAGAAAAGAATATCAATCTAGAAATGCATGTAAATACTGTAGAGTTTGGCAAGGTATACTTGCCTGGTGGTAGCAAAAAGTTCTGAAATTAAAAAGCCACAAAAACTGAACTCCCGCAAACACCTCCGGATGCTGAAACAAACATTTCCAATAGTTACAGAACAAGCAAAATAGCTAGGATAGGCTACCCATAAGTCCAATTCTAGACACAGGGGCAAAAATGTAATTTTGGGTCAAAACGGTATCCGCCGTTGGACCTGCTTTGCATCGAAAAGCGTACCTGTAACACCCATAACTCAGAACACTTATTTTGGTTAAGCCTGCATGTACCTTGGACCTGTATTTTATTTTCTCAGATTCTGACCTGTAATTGTATTTTGGCTCGACTTGTGGAATTTTGGGTTTTCTCGTAAAACGGGTTTTGACATGACTTGGTTTTATTTTGTGGAGGAGAATTGGTTTGGTTTGGTTTAGTTTAAAATGCATTGGAGCACTTTAACCTACACTCCACCCTCAACACAACACAACCCACCCTCATTAAATCTCCACCTACTTTTCTCTCTCCTCAATAATTCTCTCATTTATTTCTCCATCATCTTCTTCTTCCTTCCTCTATACAACACCAACACCCATAGGCAAGTGCACCTTGCCACCACATGAGAACCCTATTTTATTTGTCCATTAGCTAGATTAGGCCATGGAGATGAACATTAGAACTTGACATTTTAGGATTTGGAATCTCCTTTGTTCTAGATCTAAGTCTTCTCTATTTTTGGATTTACATGGTTTTGATCTATTTTGGTTGGATTTTTGTGGGTTTTGATGCTTCCATGTGGAAGAGATTTCAATTTTACTCAAGTTAGACCTTTGAAAATCTAGATTTGGTTTTGAATCGACCAAGATATGAAAGATTAAATTTTTGGGTGTTCTTGATGTTCCTCTCGGCCTGGAGAATAAGATCTGCAGTCTGCGCTCTTTAGCGCAGCACTGACCGCGCAGCCTCCCCGCGCCGCGCTCTTTAGCGTTGGTCGCTGACTGCGCAGCCTGGCCGCTGCCCGATTGCGCAACCAACCCTGTGCCATCGGCTCCTGCGCGCTTGACCCCTGCGCATTCTGCATCCTGCGCCATCCATTGCCTACACAGTCTAAGCCTGCGCAGTCTGCATCCTGCGCCATCCATTGCCTGCGCAGTCTAAGTCTGCGCACTTCGCAGCCTGCGCCAACCATTCCTGCGCAATCCAACCCCCTGACCCCTTGCGCAATCCATTGGCTCTTGGAGTTTTGGTTTTATTTCTTTAAGCTTGGCTCTTCTATAGCCCTGTATATTGATATTTTATTAGATATTTTATGCCCATTTTATATCCTTACGCCTTTTATCATGAACTTGATTTTATTTAATATGTTTGGGATGACTATTGTACATGGCATGGTATGACAAGGAACTAGCATAATACGACAGTGACCCGTAGTGGTGCACTCCTGACATGACAAACCTGACATGATAGTGGCCCGTCGTGGCGCACTCTTGACAAGTACCCTGACATGATTTATCTTGATAACTTGATAGTGGCCCGTGGCGGCGCACTCCTGACTTGACTTGACTTGTAACTTGTAACTTGACTTGACTTGATGCTGTTGCGACAGCTAACTTGACTCGTATAATCAACTTGACACCGTGGGTGTTCCTGCTTGCTTGCTTGTACAATCCACTTGTCTTGTCTTGCATCATGTCTAGGACGTGACTCCCTGGTTCCCACGGTCAGGGATTCATACTGAATATGGATTAGGCTAATGACTAGACCAAACTATAGTTCATGGAGAATTTCCAGTCACAGGCAATCTCGTTATCTGGGCGCTCTTAATTGGACTTGTAGCTTGCCGACGAGTAGAGCACATTTCCAGCGCACTGTCATGTGTTGTACCTTCTAAGTCACCTAAGGGTATATTGTCTCCAGGGCAATGTACCCAACCATACTCTCAACCCGCGGAAGGATAACTGGATGGTCTGCAGGGCTCGGGACTTGGAAATTCTCATTTCATCTTGTTAGTAATTAGGCTTGTGACAACCCTAGTTAGTTAAAGTAGTAAGCCGTAGTAATTGCTTAGCCGCTTGTGAATGGATGATGTCTAGCCCTGTCTAAGTCGTGTCTAGTCCCTGTACCCTGGTACTCCTGAACATGATTGTTTTACTTATCTTCACAATAAATGGGTAGAGACAGAAGCTATTCAGGCGAAGGGTTACAACCCCGGTCCTTGTTTGGTTTACGGGTTGTAATCTGGCTCCCGGAATGGTTCCATGTCCCTAGTCGTTTATTGTCCTGCTATACTTTTATTACTTGTACTTTTCTTTCATTTTCTTATGTTCTGATATGCTGGTTTTGTTCTTATTTCGTGGCCTCCTTTGTGGCACTTGCTCTTTCTGGGGTTTGACCCAGCTGGTTTTGTGTGACCAGATTTCGGAGCAGCTCCCGAGGATCTTCCGAACCTCCAGTCCGATGGTGGCGACTAGAAGGAACCCGGGCTACGAGTGGGTTTTCTATTTTGTTTCGCTCACTCTATTGTAAAGTTATTCTTTTGAGGCGTTTAGCCGACGAGCACATGTTAGCTCGATGCACTTTACTTACTGTCTACCTACGGGCTGTAAACATGATTGACAAATCCTAGGGTTGATCATGTATGACTTAACTCTCGCTAGTCCTAGCATTTTGTACGACTAGCTTCGTGATCAGCTGATATGTAATATTTGGGACGCCTTTTATTATCTAGGTTTGATCGATTTATGTTATCGAATTTTCTCCAAAAGAGAACATCGCCGCTCGGCCAAACCCAGTTGGAGCATATCACGAGATTTTATAAATCTCGTGATAATTTGAATTTTAGTTCTTTTTCTTATTTTTTGATTATATATATGTATGTATACATATATATATATTTTTATATATGTATATATATATATATATATATATATATATATATATATATATATATATATATATATATATATACACACACACACAAATGATAACCACATAAAATATTCATAGAAATATAAAAAACATTTATAATATATGTATATATTCATAATTTCTATTTACTAAAATATACAAATACTATTCCAAATTATAATTCACATAAATATATATTCTTTTAATTATATATATTTATATATATATAAACCTAGTATATATAGTAGTCAAAGTACATTTCTATATACACATGCACTCCCATAAATTCTAAAATCTTCTTGGCAATTATCATCACAATATCACAATAAAATAATAATTCTAATATTAAATATCCTTTGTATTAAATATTTAGAAAATATTTTACTTAGCCCAATAACATAAGGTACAAAACGTATACGTATACAATAATATACACCTATATGGACGTCTCTTGACTCACTACATGTCTACATGGGCTTGGTTTGGTCCGGGCCCAGTTCGGGCTTGTTTGGTCCAACCGGTCATCTAAAAAAATCAATATATTAAATAATATCTAATTAAATTGATTTAAATGGGTCAACTCGCAACTTGGCCTGGTTTTCCTAGTTCGAACATCACCATGGCTAGGCTTCCCCTAGCATGGCTAGTACACTAGTCAAGACACACTGCTACCTCTTCCGTGCCAAAGTTCATGGTCATCTTGCACTATAAACTTACCTATGACTAAAAGATTAGGCTATTATAAATATAATCATATATATATATATATATATATATATATTTATATAGAGGAAAATGTACCTAAGGTCGACCTCATTTTCCTCACTTTACAACATTTTTTTCTTGAATTTTTTTATGGGATTCATCTACACTTTATTGATTGGCAACATACCAAATTTCAAGAAAAAATAATATTGTTTAGCCCCCTATCTATCACTTGCAAAATCGACGGTCTAAAACTTTGCTGCTACACCGTCGATTTTGCACCTTATTGATAGGGGGCTAAACAATATTATTTTTCTTGAAATTTGGTATGTTGCCAATCAATAAGGTGTAGATGAATCCCATAAAAAAAAATTCAAGAAAAAAATGTTGTAAAGTGAGGAAAATGAGGTCGACCTTAGGTAACTTACCTAAGGTCGACCTTAGGTACATTTTCCTCATATATATATATATATATATATATATATATATATATATATATATATATATATATATATATATATAATTATATTTAAATCTGATTGACTGTATAACATCCCAAAATAAATCCATACTAATTATACTGTCATGGCATCCTGACATGGCTTCCTACCAGGTGGGGTTGGCTAGATTAGGGTCCAAATATATTTTCTAGTTTAATCGAACTCTAAGAGTCAACCAATAAGTCACTTGTGCCATTCGCAATTAAATAGCACATGGAGACTCGATTCAGTGGCACACTCTTAGCATGTGCGTCGTAGGCTCAAAATGATTCAAAACCATAATTTGGTCGAATAGTTTTGATCTATGTCGAGTCACTAACTCACGTGGGAAGTTAGGTCTGGAATTATGGTAAATAATCTAATTGCCTAAATTGACCCAAAGTTGTACGAAGTCAAAAGAATACTAGGGGACAAGTTTGGATGGAACATGATATACTAAATTGAAGGTCATCCTATCTACTACAAAACTTATGAAGGACGTTTCGAGAGATGGGCAAGTCTTATGCTCCAAGAATCAAAGACACGAAAAAGTACATCTATAATTATAATTAATACGAAAATACAATACAATAAATATACAATCATCTATCGTGTAAAATAAATAAATAAAAATCTCAAAAAATCAGGGTCTTTACAATCTACCCACCTTAAAAGAATTTCGTCCTCAAAATTAAAATAAGGCTCACTAACAAAGAACCGTGCTAGGATAACTATGAATAGTTTAAGGGATACGCTAGGTCACTACAGTGTCTCCTAATAAGTCAAGTAATAATCAAGCCTAAACAATTTGGATTTGTAACCTCTATATCGTAAAACTATAGATAGTTATTTCTAGTGGCTCTTCTTGGTACTGGCGATCTTGCAAAGATCACATTGAAGACTTGCCCCTCCTAACCATAGCATTACTACAATTATATGAGTCTCATTTCACCTAACCAAGTTAAGTGATACCTATGAATCTATCTCATTCTAAATTTACAAGTGATCCGGCATAATGGTAATAGGTTAGGTTTGGTTATGCTTAGGTTCTACTTTTAGAGGGTCAGTCTCTATACTAAAACTACCACTCTATTTTTGATCAAGCGACTACCATAAGAGGGCTAACCTAGTATGATCGCATATTTATTTCTATACCGAGGACATCTACCCTCCTTTGGTTAACTACCTCATCAAACACTTGATGCCCTATGATATATGGCACCTCTAATCCCCATTATCTATCAAGCAATCACAATAGAATAAGCAGACTAACTTACACTATAACCTAAGAATTTTTGATAAATCCTATATAGCACGATTATTCGTCACTCCGAAATTGGAAGGGAGGAGAAGCAATGATACGAAAAAGCAAAGGAAGAGTAATCGAGAGAAAATACGAAGTTCAAGGGTGGTAGAGAAATTCCTAAAAGAATTGTCAAGGCAGTTGTGGATTGAGATTCCTAAGGATTTAATCAGGTCGCAGGACCGCTCGGTACAATGACGTAACCGAAACGGCTAACTCGACCTGCATGGGCCACCACAAAAACATGTAACGCCCCAGTCCCAAAATACGTAGGAATAGGATACGTGTACATACCAACTACGCATCGAGAGGACTCCAGCCCAACTCGAATACGTATAAGCTGTCTTGTTATTCTAGATTAACTATATCTCAATCCACATAATAATGATAAATATGACGAATCAAGTGCAGTAAGGCTGATCAGGCCATGATACACTGATTCTAGATTAGATAAATATGTTAGAGTGGATCCCCATAACACATTCTTCATGAACAAGCTGGATAAAAATGAAGCTTGTACAAGACTAGGCTATAATGTAGCAAGAATCAAATATAGGACAAAATCGAAATACGGAAGATATGATAAAAACACACTAGGTATACCTGAAGTCTCGGTGTAGCAATCATCCTCCATCGGTGTACCATACCTTCATCTAATACCTGGAGAGATCACCAGGACCTCAGAGGACTAGCAAGACACATAATATATATGCCTACCGTACAATAAATAACATGCAAGAAAATAGAAAATGGTACAAGGAACAATATGAGACTAAAGAATAAGTATAAACAAAATACGGTCAAAGATGGTGCTATCAAGCGTGACTAATAGTAAGTCGGGGTAACCGCAGCCTGATGGGAGCTCACAGTCCTATAGTCAGTAGCCGATGGGAAATCTCTAACTAAATTAAGGCTCATCCACACTCGATGGGAGTTCACGAACGAGGTGGTCAGGTATAGTCACGTCTAATAACAGGTCAGGGTCAAATCAAACGATCATGACCGGGTCAAGTCAATCAGGTACCGAAATTCAGACTAAGGTCAAGTCCAAGTCAAACAGATCAGGAAATCATGGCATGGACAAAATAATACTATCACTAGACAGAAAAAAGATAAGAACGACAAAACAAGTAACATAGAAAGAAAAAGTAACAATCTATGTGCACGTAAAACTAGAAAATAACCATGATAGGAAGCAAGATAAACATGGAATCAAGTATGACAGAAAAGAATATCAATCTAGAAATGCATGTAAATACTGTAGAGTTTGGCAAGGTGTACTTGCCTGGTGGTAGCAAAAAGTCCTGCAATTAAAGAGCCACAAAAATTGAACTCCCACAAACACCTTCAGATGCTGAAACAAACATTTCCAATAGTCCCAGAATAAGCAAAATAGCTAGGATAGGCTACCCATAAGTTCAATTCTGGACACAGGAGCAAAACTGTAATTTTGGGTCAAAATGGTGTCCGCCGTTGGACCCGCTTTGTACAGAAAAGCGTGCCAAAGTCAATGGTCTTTAAAGTCGTCAAACTATATGTCTATTGATTTGTTTTAATGATATGAACCCAATGGTATGTCCACTTTTGGATTCCGACGAGCCGTGCACAAAATCGCCCGTTGAATCGAATCGTGGGGCCCGCAAATCGGCGATCCAATCAACTGTCTCGGAATTGGACCAAACTTGGTATACAGGACCAGAAAAATGATACGGTCCTGCTGGCGCAAGTTTCGTCTCGATTTGACGAACGTGCACAAAGTAATTGGAGAATTTGGAAAAGGGCTGATACAATGATTTTTGACGGATACGCATCAAATTTGTCGCGCACACGCGACCAATTTGAATTCCGTCAATGCCCACACTCCACGAAGTCGTTATTCACCTTTTGATGCTTTCGATTTGCGACCAAGTCGCCCGGATTGGCGGGACGCACGTCGTATCGAAATTTTTTATAAATTTTAAACTATTTTAAAATCGATTTTTCTTCGTTTTGGAAAATAGATTACTCGGCGTATAAGCGATAAATTCAGAAACTACAAAAAGGATTCTAAAGCCCTATAGGTTGTCTAAAATATTGGTTAGATAGATTTTGAAAATTCCTAATAATCTTCCAAGAATTCCTCTTCCAAATTGGTCTGGTCCCAGCTTTCGGTACTGATTCCTTGTGTCAGAAAATAAATTTTTTTCTAGGTTTTGGCCTCGATTACACAGGGTTTTTGGCACGGTTTGACCTAACTAGTTAATAGGATTTGTAGGTGGTTAAGTTGTGATTCAAATAGGCCAACTAGTTCAAATTTCCATCGTGAGGTGGGGGAGAACCATACCTCTGAAGTCAGGATCGGGGACTGTTGACTCTGCCGCGGCTCTGTTGCGCGCTGCTGTTGTCCGCGCGGTTGTGCGGCGGTCCGACGACCCCACGGCGGTGCAAGAGGCCAAGGAAGTTCGCAGGGGAGAGGGAAGAATAGCTGGGGATGCATGAACTCAAATGGTTTGAGTTTGCTCGGTCGATTTATGTTTATATCGATTTTATATATCGATATTGAGTTCAAGATTCAACTAGATTTTTCCAAGAATTTAAACCAAGATTTTGGTTGAATTCAATCCAATCTGGGAGAGAATTGGATTAGCTTTGCATAGAAGAAAATTTGGTTCAAAATGATCTAGGTTTGATCGATTTCTGTTATTGAATTTTCTCCAAAAGAGAACATAGCCGCTCGGCCAAACCCAGTTGGAGCATAACACGAGATTTTTTTAAATCTCGTGATAATTTGAATTTTAGTTCTTTTTCTTATTTCTTGATTATATATATGTATATATACATATATTTTTATACACACAAATGATAACCACATAAAATATTCATAGAAATATAAAAAAACATTTATAATATATGTATATATTCATAATTTCTATTTACTAAAAATATACAAACATTATTCCAAATTATAATTCACATAAAATATATATTCTTTTAGTTATATATATTTATATGTATAAACCTAGTATATATAGTAGTCAAAGTACATTTCTATATACACATGCACTCTCATAAATTCTAAAATCTTTTTGGCAATTATCATCACAATATCACAATAAAATAATAATTCTAATATTAAATATCCTTTATATTTTATATACATATATGCATCAAATATTTAGAAAATATTTTACTTAGCCCAATAACATAAGGTACAAAACGTATACATATATAATAATATACACCTATATAGACGTCTCTCGACTCACTACATGTCTACATGGGCTTGGTTTGGTCCGGGCCCAGTTCGGGCTGGTTTAGTCCAACCGGTCATCTAAAAAAAATCAATATATTAAATAATATCTAATTAAATTGATTTAAATGGGTCAACTCGCAACTTGGCCTGGTTTTCCTTGTTCGAACATCACCATGGCTAGGCTTCCCCTAGCATGGCTAGTACACTAGTCAAGGCACACTGCTACCTCTTCCTTGCCAAAGTTCATGGTCATCTTGCACTCTAAACTTACCCATGACTAAAATATTAGGCTATTATAAATATAATCATATATATATACAAAATTATATTTAAATCTAATTGACTTTATAACATCCCAAAATAAATCCATACTAATTATACTGTCATGGCAACCTAACATGGCTTCCTACCAGGTGGGGTTGGCTAGATTAGGGTCCAAATATATTTTCTAGTTTAATCGAACTCTAAGAGTCAACCAATAAGTCACTTGTGTCATTCGCAATTAAATAGCACATGGAGACTCGATTGAGTGGCACACTCTTAGCATGTGCGTCGTAGGCTCAAAATGAATCAAAACCATAATTGGGTCGAATAGTTTTGATCTATGTCGAGTCACTAACTCACGTGGGAAGTTAGGTCTGGATGGTAATTAATCTAATTGCCTAAATTGAACCAAAGTTGTACGAAGTCAAAAGAATGCTAGGGGACAAGTTTGGATGGGACATAATATACTAAATTGAAGGTCATCCTATCTACTACAAAACTTATGAAGGACGTTTCGAGAGATGGGCAAGTCTTATGCTCCAAGAATCAAAGACACAAAAAAGTACATCTATAATTATAATTAATATAAAAATACAGTACAATAAATATACAATCATCTAATCATATAAAATAAAAAAAAAATCCCCTAAAATCAGTGTCTTTACAGTAACAGCACACAAATGACTCGATCTTGGGCTGCCAGCTGGTGGGGTTGTTGAGATTTCTTTGTTGTAAATCCGGGTAGTTGGGACTTGGTCAATTTGCCATGTGTCCCCCCACAAAGTAGAGCCTGAGCCGTCTTGGCCGCATAGTGGCCTTAGGAACCTTTCTTCTGCGGCTCGGCTCCGCTTGGCCGCATGGGATCTTCGAGAGCCTTACTTCTGCGGCTTGGTTCTACTTAGCCGTATGGGATCCTCGAGAGCCTTGCTTCTGCGGCATGGTTTTACTTGGCCGTATAGGATCTTCGAGAGCCTTCCCTCTGCAGCTTGAATCCACTTAGCCATAGAGGGTCTTCGAGAGCCTTACTTCTGCGGCTCGAGTTTTCTTTGCCGCATGGGGTCTCCAGGAGCACTCCTTCTGCGACTTAGTTTTACTTGGCCGCAGGGGATCTTCGAGAGTCTTCCCTCTGCAGTTTGATTTCTCTTGGCCACATGGAGTAATGATCCGCATAAACTCCATCTTTTCCATGCTTTTACAGTGATAAGTCCTCTTTGTATTCAGGTGCATTAAGTGCAGAGGCAAATCTTTCAGCATTGGGATCTTCTCTCAAGTCAACTATATGAAGATGAACAAACAAAAATTAGTTCCAAATAATGTTTTGAAGCAGAACATGTAACATCAACAGGTTGTACGACTCTCAGGTTGCGTGACTCTTGTGTTGTACAGCAGTCAGGTTGCGCGACTCTTGTGTTGTGCAACAGTCAGGTTGTGCTACCCTCATGTTGTGCAGCATTCAGGTTGTGCCATATTTTCGCTGCACAACATGTAAAGTTGTGCCCCAATTTATTTCATAAAATTAAAAGAGAGCACAACTTTCGAAATGTTGTGCAACACAAATCGACAGCAACCATGCCCTAAAGAGGGAGACACAAGTTATGTAGTATTTCGAACTCTAAAAAGAGCGGGCGTACGTTGTCAGAATCAAGCCGAACCCTAAAGAGGGTGGTCGATGGTCGGTTTTTCGGTCAGATATTCACCTTCCATGGCCGGGTTGGCCATCTCTCGTCGCGATGAAGCCGGAGCATATTGTAGTGCACGCGTAGAACACTCGACCATATTCTTGCCCTTCTCGACAGCAGAGCGCTTGGAGGCCGTTGACAGTTGTCGAAGAAAGCTTGTGAAGAAAGAGAAGAGATGAATTTTTTTTGGTTGAGAAGAATTTTAAACTTCAATAAAAAACCAAAGGGACCAAAGGGTACGGCTATTTATAGCTTTGCAAATGAAACTAATCGCACAACTTGTGCTGAAGAATCGGACTCAAGTTGACTGGCGAAACCGAGATAAAATTATTCTGATTCAAAGTATTTCGAAACTTTGAAGTCTTTTCAAGTTTTGAAACTTTAAAAGGGTTCTTGTAGAGGCTAAAAATCTAGCTATACTACTCATCCAGAAGTCATCTCATCAAGATGCATCATATCAATAAGTCGCGCCAGAATAAGTTGCGCCAACATAGGTTACGCCACATCAGGTTGTGCCAACCTCAGGTTGCACGAGCGCCACGTGGCAGCCTTCTCGAAAAATTGTAACAGCATCATCATTACCTGACAGCTGACAACACATATATCAAGAAAAACTCGTTCGAATCCCGCCCAACACGACGCTCGAGGAGATTTTGTCAGATTTTATGACAGATAGCAGTTTGCACAACGTGTCAAAGTGCGCGAGGTTGTAGTTAGGCGCAAGTTGCTATATTGTGCTCCCGTACAACCTGATGAAGCTCGCGTAATGTGATCGAATTGATGTCCAAAGCAGGGTGATGTAGCCCGCATGCTACTAACTTCGTAGAACGTGTCCACTACATTGCTCATGACTCCATGCATCTCACTCAAATGTTGCCACGCGTCCACAGCAGTTGGTGCAACCGCTCGCACAAGTTGCTATATTGTGCCCCCGCACAACCTGATGAAGCTCGCACAATGTGATCGAATTTATGTCCCGAGTAAGGTGATGTGGCACGCATGCCACTAACTTCATAGAATGTGTCCAATACATTACTCACGACCATGCGCATCTCACAAAAATGAAGCCACGCGTCCACAACAGTTGGTGCAACCGCTCGAGCAAGTTGCTACATTTCTCCCCCACGTAACCTGATGAAGCTCGCACAATATGATCGAATTTATGTCCCGAACAGGGTGACGTGGCGTGCATACCACTAACTACGTAAAACGTGTCTACTACATTATCCACGACCATGCACATCTCACTAAAATGATACCACGCGTCCACAGCAGTTGGTGTAACCTCTCTCGCAAGTGAACAGGGCCGCGCAACCTAAGTGGCGCACAACCCAGAATAACTGCTAAACGATTATTTCAAGAACTCTATAAATATAGTTTCAAATCAGTGTCAAAGAAGAATGAATGATCATAATCTCCTGCTAAAGTGCTGTTACATCCTCCAGAGGCTCGTGTCTTCTATATCACATCGTTCAAGGGATAAAGCGATCATCTTCTGATCAGATTCTTATAGTTGTACTTCTCCAGAAATCAATTGTACTTTTGTACTCTTTTTTAGTTTCTAGAAATCAAACTTTTTGTTTTTTCAAACAGTCCTCCTTGTAAGTGAGTCGGAGATCGTAAAATTATGCTTCGCCAATCGATCATCAACAAAGTAAAGGAGCTACTACAATATTCGATCTCCATCGTCACAATTCCCCATATCTCATTCTTGCACTAAGAATCCTTATTGTTAGGGTTCTGTTGTCCATTTTTAGTTGTAATCCATAAAAAAGCAAAGTTAGTAAAACTTTCCCCTTCTCTTTTTGAGATGGAAACAAATACGGAGGTCCTGCTAGGGTCCTCCTTCTCTACAGAGGAGAAGGACGTGATGCAATCCGATACGACAAAACTGGGTTCATCCCAAAAAATGTTGGTCGTCCACTTTGACCAACAAACTTTTGAAGATTTGCTCTTTAGGGACTCAAACCCCTCACCAAGGCTAGCAAAGCCTAAGAAGACCCGCAATATTTGGGTAGCCAAGGCCAGTGTACTACATCCAAAATTGTTGAAGATGTGCTTCTTGCATTCGTTACTGAAGTTGGCATCAAGCTTATGTGTATCCCGTCTTTGTCTCTTTTTTTGCGTGTTGGAGGGAGAGGGCTCAGCATCCAGATTCGAGCAAAAGAAAGCATTACGATGCTGGGAACCTAAGGGCTTAAGCCTCTTCTGAACCCTCGTAACCACACGCCTCTGCGAAGATCATTGCTGTCTCTCTGACTATGTGCGGAGAAAAAAGTGTGCCGCATCGAAACCCAAGCACTTGGGGGTTTCTGTGTGCGATAGCGGCTAAGAGGCCAATCCAAGTCCTTTCAACAAACACATACAAAGGATAAAATGAAGAATTCTGTCTTCCACAGAATCTCCTATGTCGATAAACCCATGTACTAGCCTCCTGGAGATGGGAATAACTTGGACTCTTTGTATTATGCTATAGTGAATGCTGGTTCAAGGAAGTTTAAGGCAGTGCGAGCCATGCGCACTCAAGCAACTGCTCATCCGACCAACCATCAACATGCGCCATTAACAATAATGTACGCTTGTCATGGAAGGTTGTACCGGAATAACCCATGCGCCCAACCTTATCGTACGCATGAGATGGGTCAGTTCCTGAAGTTTTCGATGAATAACCTGGGTTTAGTCTTAGGCCAGGGATCAAAAACTGTACTTGCACACCCATGTATTCGGCTCATCTGTCCGCATATAGAGGGTATAAAGGTAAAATTTCTCTTACCAGACTTGCGTGACCTGATAAGTCACAAGCACAAGTCGAGGGAAGCAAATGCTACACACGATGTGCCTTCCCCAAGGCTTTGTGCTAATATCGCCATCAACTACTGTTATGTCAAAGTAGCAATCAACCCAGAAAGGCAGTCTGTGTTTCGATGACTGTAGCAAAAAGAGGAGGAACAACCTTTTGCCTCGTGCTACTCAGCCTGGAAACCTCCTTCCCTGAAGAAGAGCTCGAAAGCAAGCTCATCGAACACTCTAGTCTCGACCAATGTGTCTAGACATCTACCATGGAACTCCCGACTGGTCGTATCCATAGAAGGAGTGTTCCTGGGAACCCGTTCAAAGGCAAGAGCTTTTTTGCGAGAAGCTGCATCTCAGCTTGGGGGTAGCATCCCCTTAAATTCTGAAGCAGCTCTGCAAGATGGGGGTGGAAATCCTCTAGTAGTCTATACGCACCCACATGAAGTTACCTGTGACATACTTGGGGGTAACTTTCGACAAGTCTATACAGCTAGAGGTAGCCATCCTCTCGAGTTTGAAGACGATCCAGCAATAGAAGTCTACCCTGAGGATAGTATAACTCAAGGATTAGAGACAGAAAGCGAGGAGTCCACAGCTCTGCCTGCTTTCCTACATTTAATGACGATATATATTGTCGATAATAAAGGAGGCTCCAGTGACCATCAGCGCCTCGAGGCCGTAGAAGCAATGATGCGTACCATGCACGCCTCGATGCAGTCGTTGACGCATGCCATACTTGACATCCCGACAAACATTGCCCCACCCTAGGCAAGGACTCCGGGACAAACTAGCCAGGACCCAGGAACCAACATAGGGTCCAATGCTACTGCTCCTCTGACTACTCGTGTTACTCCATTTACCCGCTCGTCTGATCCTACAACTACAAACGATACCCAGGAAGCTATTCGGGAGTTGCGAGCTCGCCTCGACTCTATGAACAACAAGGATAAGATGCAAAAGCTCGGGATAAGCCAACCCTATCTTCCAGAGTGGAACAATGTCATCTTTCTACCCAAGTACAAGCCTCATTCGTTGATCCCATTCGATGGGAAAAGGTCGCCCGTTTAGTTTATAAACTACTTAATTAGATAAGAACACATAAATTTTTGTTTAATCTAAATTATCATACTAACTATATAAGGATTTATGGAAATAATCCTTACTAATAATTCTATAATCAAATAACCTTTAAATCAAAATTTATCTAAAACATAATTCACTAATTTAATTTAAATCAAATATTAGTGCAAATATATATATATCAAGTAGTTTTTTTTTAATTATAGGGTTATAGGTCTATATCAATTAAGTGATAAATATTTTAAAAATAATAATTAATACTTATCAAATAATTTAAATCACCCATTTAATATTATCGAATACTTTCACGCATACAAAGATAAATATTTAGTTAAATAATATTCTGTCATCAAGATAATTTAAAATATAGCTTCATAATCCAAAATCTTATTAAAACATTTTTAACAACATTTTATTTATAAAATACTCATTAATGGTTTTCAAATACCACTTTCGAAGTCAATATTTTTGGAAGTCTAAAAAGTAATAACCAACATCTCTTGTAATAAAAAATTCAAGAACAAATGCTTGGATCAACCTAAAGAGAAATACGAACAAAACTAATATAATAATATTCACTACTAGTTTTTTAAAGATAAATTATTTTCTAAAGAAAATATTTAAAGTAAAATAAATAGAATAAGTATATATATATATATATATATATTTGAAAATCCGGGACGAGGAGTCACAACCCGTAATAAAAATATGACTAATAATATTGCACCCTATATAACTGGAAAGCAAATAAGTAAACCGCAAACAATTAAGAGGGATGAAACTGTGTAAACTAGAATAGACAAAAAGTAAATATGTAGTAACTAAACAAAAGATGTAGAATACATATAAGTAGTAAATATGCAAGGTAACTTGCCTGGTAGTGACGCCTGGTGTAGTGCGATGATCAAGGTGGCACAAAATTTGACTTCGGTGTTACAACTACTCAAGGTGGCCTTTGATGATGGCACAGACTGTTCCATCGGATCCAGAAGAATCAATTTAGCTAGCAATGACATAAAGAGGTACAAAATTGGCGAGGGAATAGGAATAATGGGATTAGTCATGGAAAAGAGGATAATTGGAGGAAATTGGGTAAATAATATATATACGAATTTTGAAAACTATTTGTAATCTTTGAAAAGTATATTTTGCTAGTTAAAATAGTTTTTAGATAAATACTAAAATATAAAAGAAACCATTTTAACTAAAAACTATAAGTTTGTAAAAATACAATTTTAGGTAGAAAACTATATTTTTTTATTAGTAAAAAATAAATATTTGAAAAGTCGAGGAAAATTATTGTATATAAAATATTTTTAGAAAAACATAAAATCTAGAGAAGTGTTTTATAGCTAAAATAATTTTAGGTCGGCGCTATATTTAAAGTATCATGAAATAATAATATATATTCCTTCTAAGTCAAAATAATACTTTAAATCCTAATAAAAGAATAAATCAACTTAGATATATTTTAATAAAACAAATTTTTATACCATTGGTACATAGTATTAGAAATACTACTAACAATATTTAACAAATAATATTAAATTAATAGTGATAATAATAATAACAATGATCAAAATTTAACTAAAATTTTTATTATACTATTATACCTTCTTATATACATATTGTATTCCTACATATGTACTAGTACCTAAGTAATATAATAATAATAATAATAATAATAATAATTATTATTATTATTATAATAATAATAATAAATAAATAAATAAATAAATAAATAAATAAATAAATAAATAAATAAAATATCTACATATGTGTTCTCTCGTTTTAAGATAGAGAAGAAGGAACAGAACACACACAAAAACACAAAATGAAGAATAAGAAGCAGGCAGGAGGAAAAGAAGAAGATGAGGAGAGATTGGATGGAGTGAGAGGGAGGCGGTCGGGAGAAGAAAAAAAGAGACGAGAGAGAGTGTGTGTGGGGAGAAGAGAGAGGAGCGAAGGGGCAAGAGAGAAAGAGGCGG
Source organism: Iris pallida (assembly GCA_029216955.1). Classification (NCBI taxonomy): domain Eukaryota; kingdom Viridiplantae; phylum Streptophyta; class Magnoliopsida; order Asparagales; family Iridaceae; genus Iris; species Iris pallida. Next base: position 71,175 of record JANAVB010023117.1, read on the forward strand.
TCGGGAGACTCGCCGACCGGGGGGTTTTCGACCTGGCGCTGTGGAGTCGATGGGGAAGGCGGGGACCTGAGCTCACGGTGGCGGGGCCAGATTGAGCAGGCGCCGGTGGCGGCCGACAGGCACGTAGAGGTGGTTCGACCGACGGGATCTGGAGAAGTGCGACTGCGAAAGGAGCACGGGGTCGGCAGACGCTGGTGGGAGCTGGTCGCGGGCGACGGAGGGAGTCTCCGGAAGTGGTATGTGGTGTGGGTTTTTAGTTTATTTTTGGTCGTGGTTATGGCTCCGTGGTCTTTGTAGAAGCATGAAAAATTACCAGCCAAGAGTAGCTCCATGCGCCGAAGCCAAAAGTAACTCCATGCGCCCAGCCAGTATGACTCCATGCGCCCACTGAATGAAGCTCCATGCGCCTAGTTCAAGTATAACTTCATGCGCCCAAGACTAGCTCTCCCAAAAGGAGGGCGCATAGTCTGAGAGATGGCTATGCGCCCAAGCCTGACTCAGTCAAAGCCATGATCAAAACGTGCACCGAAGTGCATATTCACGTCAGCCTCCACGAGCAGTCGTGCACCGAAGCATGCGGCCACGTTAACACCACGACCAACCCACGATCTCGCAGCCTGTATGCGCCTACATACTATGCGTCCAAAGCAGGACTATACGCCCACATAAGAACCAGCACGTCTCTTCATGTGGGCGTATAACATTATTCCTGCCCGAGAACGACTATAAAAGGGGGGCCTCATCCCTCTTCAAACACACAGAACGGAGAGCATTTTCAAGAGCCAAATTGCTGCACTTCTTGCCAGTGAGCCGAGAGTTAGCAATTTTCTTAGGTTTTCTCCCACTTTTGTAATCGGAGTGTCAACGGAGTAAAGGAGCAACTGCCGCTTGATCTCCATCGTCCCATTCCCTAGAATTCTTTCTTTTGTACTCGGGGATCCTCAGCGCAGGATCTCTCAGGCGTACTTGATTTGTGGTACCTTGCGCCAATAAAAAGAAAAGATAGTGTTTTCTTCTTCTTTTTTGTATGTGTCCACAAAAATGGTGACTCTGCTGGAGAGTACCTTTTTCTCTGACGAAAATGTAGTGACGCAATCCGATACCGACAAAGTGGGGAGTACTCAAAAGATGCTGATCGTAAAATTCGATCAGCAGGCGTTCGAAGAGATGCTCTCGAGGGACGGCTCTACTCCCTCAAAATTAGCGAAGCCAAACAAGCCTCGCAAGTCTTGGCTTCCGAAGGCTCGCTGCACATATCCTACTAGTGTCAAAGTAGATATACAGCTGGAGGACTCTGTCACCTGGGAGCAGGACTCTACCACAGAAGTCCTCCAAATGGAGAAGGCTCACACCGTTCCGGGCTCTACTAGCCCAGTGACTTCTTTCCTCCACAACCAACAATAGAGTGTGCAACACTCGAGACTTGGCAGAGGAAAACACTACGATGCCAAGGATCGGGGTGTGCGGCACTCTGGCCAGACCCGGCGAGGCTCACGAACGAAGGAGCCGAAACTGGAAAAAAATAGCGCTGCTCCACCAAGCATGCGTCCAAAGCCATGCGCCCAAGGGAGTATTTGGGCGCATAGCCCCAATCAGAACACTCCTGTCTTCAACAGGCTGGGCATTCAGAGTCATGCACCGAAGGCTATGAGCCCAGGCTCTCTGGATCCATAATATGCGCCCACATCAAGGTGATTCAAACATGCTGTCCAGAAGCATGCGCCCAAGCCCAGTCTCCAAGGCCTATGCGCCCACAGCAAAAATACAGGTCCCAACGCGTATAGCACGGGGATGTCTTTAAGGACATCCCAGAACTTAGGTGTGGGGGTTGCCCCTGCACATGAACTAAGTCTGGATGCGCATACTTGCCTTACGAACCCGCATGCAAAGCTCAGCGATACATGCAACATGGGTTGTAAGACAAAACTCCCTTCCGCTGACTTGCACGACATGATAAATCATAAGTGTAAAGCGAGGGAGAACATAACAATTCAAAGCGCACTTTCGTGTGCCAATATTGTTATCAACTGTTGTTGCTCCAAAGTGACAAGAGTGCCTCAAAGAAAGTCCGTATTTTGACGGCTGCACTTCTCTGACGACGAGAAGCCACTATGTGTTTCATCCAACAGTGCTTCATGGGGTCCCCCTTACGGAAGGCCCAACCAAAAATGGTGGACTACCAACCCAACCTTCTCTCTCAGTTCCACGAGAAGGAGAAGACGAAGTCTACCAACAGATGGCCAACGGGCTGTCACATGTGAAGGAGTCTATATGGGCACTTGATCAAGGGCAAGATTCCGTATGGACGACGAAGATTCTCAAGCCGGGGGTAGCATTCCCTTAGAGTCTAAAACAGATGACCCCCACACTGGGGGTAGCCTTCTAGAGGACAATGATCTCTCCGAATCGGATGGCGACTATCTACCTCCTCTACCTGAAGATGAAGGACTTAGCCACTCGGAGACAGACAGTATCAGCACCAGTTGTACTGCTTCCTCTGTTCATCCTCGCATGCTTTTTACATACATGACGGACGGAGAAAGACCTGAAGAAGCCAGTAATTAGACCAGTAAGCGGCTAGAGGGTCTCGAAACAGCATTCGCCAAGATCACTGATATGCTTACTAGTATCATGGCAGTTCAAGCTGCCGGAGCTGTCCCTCCACCTCAACAAAACGTCTCAGCCCACACTAGTCCGGCTCACAACAACCCTCCTTCCCTACAAAAGGAGTATCATTCTATTGCACCTCCTCCAAATCTTACAAATGCTGGGGTTGGTCCTTTGCCAACAACACCTGACAACCGTTCAGCAGCTGTTTCCCAACACCTGCTGAATCAATAGGATGCAATTGATTCCATGGTCGTGTGCCTCGACACCATCTCACACAAAGACGAGCTGCAGAAGATGGGGATATCTCAACCATATCCTCCTGAGTGGGAGAACTCTACTTTCCCTCCGAACTACAAGCCGCTGACCCTGAACTCATTCGACGGTCTGACTTCTCCTCGTCAGCACATGACGTACTTCAACACGCAGACTCTGCACCTGCCCCGAGACGATCCGTTCCTGTCAAAGATGTTTATTAGCACCTTACAGGGGTAGCCTTCGAATGGTTCTGCAGTCTGTCTGATGGGTGTATCAACTTATTCAAAGACTTGGAGAGGTTGTTCCTCAACAGGTTTTACGAGAGTGGCATGCATGTTAGTATGTCCACTCTCATCGAGACCAAGCAAAGGAAGACTGAATCTGTCATTGCCTTCATCGAACGCTTCAGACGGTTAGCGCTGAAGATGCCCTTCGGCATACCAGACTCAGAACTTAAGAATACTTGTCGACATAATTTTCTTCCTACAGTGAAGTTTTGTCTAGATATACATAAATATGATACATGGCCCACTTTCATTGGGGCCGCTGATGCTGCTGAAAATGAAGTTCCTAACTTGGAAGTACTGGGACCGAAGACACTCAAATCTGAAGACAAAGGCAAGCATCCTCAAACTATCCCTGTTCGTGGAGGTAAAGGGAAAGAAGTTCTGAAAGTTGACACATCCAAAGGAGCTTCCAATTCTCAAGGCATCTCCGACAAGCCTAAGGAGACCTTCTCCTTCGACAAAGACGATGTCATTACCATCTTCCACACATTGACGAAGGGTAATAAGTTGACATTGCCCCCACCACGACGTCCTGCAGAGGCAAGCCAACTCAATGATCCCAAGTACTGTCTTTACCATCAGTACGTGCATCACTCCACCAAGGACAATATCGTACTGAAAAAGAAGATACAATAGCTTATCGACAGCCAAGTGATCAACCTCGAAGCTGAAGACAAGGTCGTATCTGCTAGCATGATCTCTCTTCAGTTTGGCAACTTTCCTCCTACAGAAGTCCTAGACGGCATGGTCCCGATCCCTAAGGCGATGATGGAAGTCGTCAACCTACCACCAGCTTGCAACCCAACCTTGCTTCCACTCACAACTGGACGTGGTGAGATCATGTGGGTTCACCCGGATCTTGTCCAAGAAGTGACGCAGGGGGTAGCGCCACCCAAAGCAAGAAAGGGCAAGAAACTCAAGCCATGCCACATGGTATCCTTCCCCATATACGAGGTTCTATCTGGTGAAACGATATCGGGGAAAACTTATCTTCGGACATATGATCCTACACAAGAAGAGGCACTACCTTCTCAAGCTCCTGCTGTCCCTACAAGCTCAGAAGCCGGCCCATCCAAGCCTCAAACCACATCTAAACAGAAGGAGACACGGTTTGACAAATCTCTAAAGGTGCCAGCTCCCGAAGGCATGGATCGACCCTACAACTTTGACATACTGGCTCACCTAGCCAATACACATGCCAGGTTGTCTCTATTCGATCTATTGCGACTCTCCAAAGAAACGCGGAAGGCCTTAAGTGAGGCATTGCTACATGCCGACTCTTACCTCGCTGAAGTCAAAGCTCCCGCTGAAGATTCTGTCTCCTGTCCCCACTGGCACAGTACTATGGAAGTGGTGCCTAACATAACCTTCTCACAAGAGGACATGCTACTTAAAAATAATCGTCGTGATAGACCCCTGTACTATACAGGATATATCGGGGCGATCAAGGTGGACCGCATGCACATCGATCCGGGATCCTCCCTCAGCATAATTCCTAGAAGTTTGCTTCAAATCCTGGGAATCCCCTTGCACAAGCTATCCGCAACCAACACAACTATCAATGGCTTTCAATGCTGGTCGAAGCCATCTGCTGGGTAAGATCCGTCTCAAATGCCAGATCGGTGATCTCCGAACGGAGGTTTTCTACTATGTGATCGATGCCAATGTATCCTATAACGTCTTGTTGGGATGTCCATGGATACACGAGAACATGATCGTTCCTTTCACACATCACCATTGCTTCAAGTACGTCAACAACGACGACGTCGTGAAGACAAAGTTTGCTGATGTCGATCCTTTCAAGGGCATCGAAGCTTACTATGGAGATTCGGTACATTACCAATCTCAACCCCCCAAGGATGATGGCAATAAAGCTGACAATGAAGCTGAAGCAACTCTATCCCCCAACGATGGTCCCCGATTATCCGAGTCAAAGGGCGTACTACTCTAAAAAGTACCCCGAAGCCTCTCACAATCAGGATGAAGAGAAAGAAACCCGACAAGGTCAAACCATTGACCATCACTCTCAGCAAAACACCTAAGGGGGAACCTACTGATGCCCGTCCTCCCAATCCTAAAGAATTACCCTACGTAGTGAACTCGGCCAAGACTGTGGCTCCTCTCCCAGATGATGATCCTTTCAATGAGTATATCAATACTCAGAATAATGTACCTTCAGCGGATGATGTTATCCCTGAAGAAGAACTTACGTAATTCCTTAGTAAAGGTTTATTTTTGAATTTCTCCGATGTCTATCAATCTGAAAACCATTACATAGATACGATATACGCCCTAGAGAACGACATAGGACCACACCTCTGCATGCCGGTCACGATGCCTCACCTACGAGAAAAAGTTTACACAGAAGACATCTACTACTTCATCATTCCAACCAGAAAGAAAGATGAAGAGCTAAGCATCTTCGGTCGTATAACTGGCGAGAGAAAGTTCGTTCCAGAATCTACTTCTCCCAAGCACAACACAGAAGCTGACTATGACTCTGGAAAAATGCAACATTTTTGGTATAGTTGGCAGGCTAAGAATATCATCCAGAATATTGGATATGACATCAAAAACGACAAAGGGCTAAATTACGGCCGAGGACGACGGTTGCCAATACGATACTTTGCTCCCCCCGACAAACTCGAGAACTACTACCAACAAAGCGGTATTGGTTTGGGTTATGTCTCTCCTCCAACAACGCCTGAAAGATCAGATGATGAAGCAGATCGTTGTTCTCATTCCTCTGATTCCTCCCTCTGGGACTCGGACTCCAGCATCGACGACATGTTCAAAGCAACTCTATCCATCAACATGGTTTCTGTCGACCAGATTACAGATGATGTCCAATCAATTGAACTCGAACAATGGTCTCAAAAGATGGACACCAGGTGGGAGCTGCGCTTCTAACAATGTGAACCACCTACCGAAGACGAAGTCATCCAAGTCAGTCTAGGAGATAAAGTATCCTTCAAACCAATCTTCATCAGCAAAAGCCTATCTGGCGATGAACGCCAATCTCTTATACAGCTTATAAGAGAATACATCGACGTCTTCGCATAGAGCTATGAAGACATGCAAGACTTGGACCCTAAAGTCGCTGTATACCGCCTGAACATTTCGTCTAAAGCTAAGCCAGTGAAGCAGCAACAACGACGATTCTGACCAGACTTCATGGAAGCCATCGAGAATGAAGTCAAGAAGCTCATCGCCAGTGGGTTCATTCGCAAGGAACAACATCCAGACTGGGTTGCCAATATCATTCCAATTATGAAAAAGAACGGTAAAGTCCGAGTCTGTATCGACTATCGTGATTTGAACTCTGCATGCCCGAAAGACGAGTTTCCTCTACCGATCACCGACGTAATGATCGACAACACTTGCAGCTTTGAACGGATGTCCTTCATGGATGGGTTCTTGTCATGACCTGTGTCACGCCCCGATTCGTAGAGTCATTTATTGACATATTTTATCTCTTGGAATCGATCGTCCTCGCTTGGGCGTGATGCCGTACAAGTCTGGTATTGCACTTGTACAAGGCAAAGATGGTACATAGGTGATAATTCTTCAAATAGGAACACATTGCAGCGGCAGAAGCAGACAAATTGAAGTTAGTGAGGACAATCTTTCTCATTGAATAGAAGTACATCACTTCTTTATGGCAGCAGAGATAAATGGATAACTTGAAGTCACACAGAGATATATATAGAACTTTATTCTCTTTATTGATAATTGAAGAAGAGTACAAGACTTGTATTGAAGTACAATGCTTACAACACATCTCACATTACATTGAAAGCCAACTGAGCAATACTACAAAGTCTACATTTGATGCTTGGATACATTGGATTGCACTCGATATGCTGACTTGGCTTACATTCTCACTGATACAACTGATTACAACGTTCCATACATTATGCCCTTTATAAACAGATGACATCATCTTGTACAAGGAGAGCTTATGTATGCCTAACAAATCTTCGATGTCGCGGGACCAATCAAGCCAAACTTCGTGTGTAGAATATCCCAAGCACGAGCACCTGCCTACAAAACGTGGGTCAGCACATCATCTACGTACTGGCGAGCAGAATCCAACCCACTCGCATAAACCAACATTAAAGTGATCATTTAAGCAAGCATTTATTAGTATGATCTTTCTACTTGGGGCCTAGCATCAGTTTACAGTTCATGGGTAATAATCAGAGTGAAGCATGTAAACATATTCTTAATAGCATTCATGTGGACATATCATTTTAGCATTCTTGGTGTTATCATGCAAAGGAATCATTGAGGCATACTAAGTATTATCATGAAAAGGCATCATTGAGGCATCGTTAACATTAACATCTTAAACATGTTATAACAGTTCTCACTTCAAGCATCACTTAGCATGTATGTTGTGTTTGAGCAATGATTATAGCATGGCATCTTTCTAGCATACTTAATTTAACATGTTAAGCAGGATCTCATACTGAAAGGCTACATACAGCATCATTTACTTATTTGGAACGTAAGCACACAAGTTAAACCAACACATATATTGAATTATCACATTTAAGTGATTTCTTACCGATAGCCGACTCCCTCGTACCTGCATAAAATACAGAATAATATGATATTCTTACTCTGTCTGCACAAAACATTCATTAGCATGCATCCTGACTACATGACCACTGGTGGTTGTGCACCATGTCGACGTGCCATATAGGACTTCATAGGCTATGGGATGTGCCCTTCACCAGGTTGCGAGCCCGAATGAGGATCCCAATACCGTGCTACCAAAGCACCAATTCCTCCTAGGCCGACTCGATCCCACCGCCGCAGGTATCGTTCGAGGAAATCCTTGTATACAAGTACGTCTATGGTCATGCGAATGCGTGTCCGACCCGATCGTGTTCGAAGTCGCATGATACAATAATAAGATAAGAAAGGGCAACAGTTCATCATCTCATCTTTCCAATATTTCTACCTGTTTACTTGGTGATCTCAATGATCCCAAGCCTCATCATTTCTCATTGCATCAATCATTGCAACATTTCTCATATCATTCCTTTCTAAGAGGAACAAATAACATTTCATTCATATCGATAGGACCTGCATCATTTCATTCATATCATAGGGACAGTATTCTTTCTTTCATTGCTTATAAGGAAGCAAGCAACAGCAACAGTAATGCAGAATATACATGATTCTAGTATTTCATTCAATTCTTTGTGTTAATAGCATAGCCAGTTCATTACTCATGTATCATTCTCATAGCATCTTATTACTCAAGTATTCATTGCTTATACATTATTAATCGAAGGGACGTTATCAATTCATTTCAAGCATCAAGTCGTATTTGCAGTTCGAGTGTGATTCATTCAGCAGTTCAATAATTCTTAACATAAGCATCTCTATTATTCGGCAACCAAAACAAGGGATATTTAGGAACAATTTATAGCATCACATTATTCTATTTATTAAGCATGCAGGAATAAGGGGGAAGGATGACAGTTCCACTTGCCTGCATAAAAGGGTCTTCCTGCTCCAATCCCGCTAAGCGTAGCTCAACCAGCGAGCCACATTCCAATACACATTCCGTCTAGCCAGCTAAGAGAGACTGCATCAGTCTCAATTCTCCTGATTCCCAACATAAGTCACGGTCCAACATTCTGATAGCATCCAACAAGCTAACCCAAATGCCTCGTGCGGAGCGGAGCATTACATAATATACCACTCAGAAAAAGTTGACCTCGAAACTTAAGGAAACAACTCTTTCTACTAGATTCTCTTAGTCACAATGAGTTACTCATTCAGCTTCAATTCAATATTCATTTTAGCCCACTCGGTCATTTTCAAAATAGCTATCCAATTGTATCATTTTAACCCATCAACGATTCAATCCATCTTTCTCTTTTCCAAATACTTGCAACTTTTCATTGATTCACCAACATTTTTCTTACATTCTATCTTGGTCGCAACACATCACTTCGTTTGGATCTATACACATATTTTAGGCGTCCCCAAATCATATGCATTTCAGCCAAAGTCCATACTAGTGCGATAAATTCTTCCCATAATATTATCTCAGTCGCAACCTATCACTTCGGCTGGATCCATACACATATTTTAGGCGTCCCCAAAACATATGTACTTCAGCCAACTTCCATGATAGCATAATTCGATCAGCCACGATATAACTCTCTTTTCCAAATCAGACTTAGCATCCTTTCAATTGACTTATCACTTTATTCACTTGTCACAATCACTATCTTCCAAGCCACAACACTTAATATCCGGGACAGCTCTCCATCCAATCATACTATTTTTAACATTCGGTCAAGGGTCTAACTTAGAGCCAATTATGTCAAAAGTTCACAACATGTAATCATATTCCTTTCCAAATCCAACAATATTTTTCACCGAGGCAATTCATCTTTTTCTAAAAGATACAATCCGACATCACCAACTATCGATTACCCGAGTAAAGGTATAGTTCTATGCAGCAGTCAAGTTTAACCCAGCTATCCAACTATAGATACCGATCCAACATTCCCGTCATGAGCAATCAATTCTATCTCATGGAATAATCCACTACTCGATACATACAACTCAAGTCTCATCCCACAATTCTAGTTTTCGCTATAGGCCGACATATAATCCTCAAGGGTCAAACATCTCTAAGGTTCATATTGAAGCATACACTTACAACTTATCATTCTTAGATCATAATCATCACCATCTCTCGTTCAATGCCACAGGGTCATTCAATGGGTCGCCAACAGCCATCTATTATTTGGTCCAGTCTCAATGGTTAGCTATACCGACAACTATACCTAATCATTCAGGTGACTTCCCTAGAGTGGATGGCTACTAGGGTTATACTAGTTTCTTATTCTCAGGGCCAATAAGCAACTGACAGTTCTAAGGAACTCTATCCAAACCTATGGGTATCAACTCAATCTGAATACTAATCTCTATTGTCGGCTATGCCAACAATTGGTAAGTCCTCAATTGGTCACTAGGGTCAAGTCTATCTATCCAGGGTCTTCCTCAAGGAAATAATTCCCACAGAGGCTCATTCTAGACTTACCCAACGATCGACTAAGATCGATCTATCAACATTACGGTCAATTCCCAACCCGACACACGATTCTCATCGTTCTAATAATCCATCAAGTAAATCCCCAATGATTAAATTTCTATTTCAAATCCTTTATACTCATACGAACCCATAAGCCAAGGCTAACTATTCAAGGGTCATCGATTCCGATAGTCTTAACATAACTATGGAATTATACTATTTGATCCGTACGACAGAGTCACACCACCAAGTTATAAACCAACAATCTATATCCCAACCAACAATCACTTATACCGACATTATCCAACACATTTGCAATTTCTCGTTCCCATTCGTTTCTTAATCATCAAACTATCTTATGGCCATTCTTAATTCTTATGCAGCAAGGATCGAGTAGTTCATTCTTTTCAATCTGACAATTTATGTATCACTTAACCATCCTCTAGGTAACACAAATAGTCAAGGTGGCTACTTGTTACTTTTCTAATCTCATTAAATTCTTCAGCATACATGCACATAGGCGACGACTATCCTTTGGTGATCAAGATGGATTAACATCTATTACACCTTAGGGTCAAAGTACAGATCTCTAATATTCCTTTGATTCACCGACGATATTTCTAAAACTTTCAGCTATGCAACCAACTTTGTATTAGCCACCTTTGATTTACATCCAACCAATCGAAATCAACATTCAAATGTTCTAGGCCACAACATTCTCTAGCCAAATCATTTACCCGTAGCATACTAACTGTCTTACTAGTCTGAGTCATCACTCGACTAACAATTTCGAACCAAACCAACTGTTACCATTTCTAGAATCTCGCTACCCAACATAGAATCACCGTTAGGGGACACTCGAGTCATCTAGCAACAATACATGACTCCCAGCTAAGTCTCGACACTACCCAGTACCCACAGATAGTCTTATTGCTATTCTATGGAAAGGGTCAACATACATCTCGTTCTGAGGTGGTAAAAGCAATATACCACTCAGAAAAACGAAGCCATCCTTAAACAATACCAACTCCATCTATTCCGGGCATTCGTGATCTATAATGATCACAATACTTAACCAACATTTCGGGATCTCAATATCGTAAACCAATATTCTTAGGGTCTCGAAGGCAGTAGCCAGCACACATGAGTCAATTCACCAATTCTGTTGAACTCATCCTTCAATTATTTCATTCCTAATTCTTTTCCAACATCACATGCAATTCTCAACTTGTTGTAGCATACATAGCCATTTCCTTTAGTCCCACATTTCCAGATAGCATTCACAATATAGCATACTATGGCATCGAGTCATTGTTGGGTTATTTGTGTCCAAACCAACAACAATCATTCATTTAGGGGCATCACAATGTATATAGGCTTATTGTAAGGAACATCCAGTGAGCAGCCAAGAGGGTCAACGAACTTTCAAGCACAGATAACATAAGGATGATTACCGAACAATAATAGCATAATTGCGGAAGCAATCTTTGATTTAATCGCGGAAGCAACGTTGAGTGATCGCAGACGCAACTTTGGTTAATCGTCGATGCAACTTTGATTTGAAACGAACCAAAGAAGAGACCAAGGACGTAAAGCCGTGCTTTGATACCAATTTGTCACGCCCCGATTCGTAGAGTCATTTATTGACATATTTTATCTCTTGGAATCGATCGTCCTCGCTTGGGCTTGATGCCGTACAAGTCTGGTATTGCACTTGTGCAAGGCAAAGATGGTACATAGGTGATAATTCTTCAAATAGGAACACATTGCAGCGGCAGAAGCAGACAAATTGAAGTTAGTGAGGACAATCTTTCTCATTGAATAGAAGTACATCACTTCTTTATGGCAGTGGAGATAAAAGGATAACTTGAAGTCACACAGAGATATATATAGAACTTTATTCTCTTTATTGATAATTGAAGAAGAGTACAAGACTTGTATTAAAGTACAATGCTTACAACACATCTCACATTACATTGAAAGCCAACTGAGCAATACTACAAAGTCTACATTTGATGCTTGGATACATTGGATTGCACTCGATATGCTGACTTGGCTTACATTCTCACTGATACAACTGATTACAATGTTCCATACATTATGCCCTTTATAAACAGAAGACATCATCTAGTACAAGGAGAGCTTCTGTATGCCCAACAAATCTTCGATGCCGCGGGACCAATCAAGCCAAACTTCGTGTGTAGAATATCCCAAGCACGAGCACCTGCCCATAAAACATGGGTGAGCACATCATCTATGTACTGGCGAGCAGAATCTAACCCACTCGCATAAACCAACATTAAAGTGATCATTTAAGCAAGCATTTATTAGTATGATCTTTCTACTTGGGTCCTAGCATCAGTTTACAGTTCATAGATAATAATCAGAGTGAAGCATGTAAACATATTCTTAATAGCATTCATGTGGACATATCATTTTAGCATTCTTGGTGTTATCATGCAAAGGCATCATTGAGGCATACTAAGTATTATCATGAAAAGGCATCATTGAGGCATCGTTAACATTAACATCTTAAACATGTTATAACAGTTCTCACTTCAAGCATCACTTAGCATGTATGTTGTGTTTGAGCAATGATTATAGCATGGCATCTTTCTAGCATACTTAATTTAGCATGTTAAGTAGGATCTCATACTGAAAGGCTACATACAGCATCATTTACTTATTTGGAACGTAAGCACACAAGTTAAACCAACACATATATTGAATTATCACATTTAAGTGATTTCTTACCGATAGCCGACTCCCTCGTACCAGCATAAAATACAGGATAATATGATATTCTTACTCTGTCTGCACAAAACATTCATTAGCATGCATCCTGACTACATAACCACTGGTGGTTGTGCACCATGTCGACGTGCCATATAGGACTTCATAGGGTATGGGATGTGCCCTTCACCAGGTTGCGAGCCCGAATGAGGATCCCAATACCGTGCTACCAAAGCACCAATTCCTCCTAGGCCGACTCGATCCCACCGCCGCGGGTACCGTTCGAGGAAATCCTTGTATACAAGTACGTCTTTGGTCATGCGAATGCGTGTCCGACCCGATCGTGTTCGAAGTCGCATGATACAATAATAAGATAAGAAAAGGCAACAGTTCATCATCTCATCTTTCCAATATTTCTACCTGTTTACTTGGTGATCTCAATGATCCCAAGCCTCATCATTTCTTATTGCATCAATCATTGCAACATTTCTCATATCATTCCTTTCTAAGAGGAACAAATAACATTTCATTCATATCGATAGGACTTGCATCATTTCATTCATATCATAGGGACAATATTCTTTCTTTCATTGCTTATAAGGAAGCAAGCAACAGCAACAGTTATGCAGAATATACATGATTCTAGTATTTTATTCAATTCTTTGTGTTAATAGCATAGCCAGTTCATTACGCATGTATCATTCTTGTAGCATCTCATTACTCAAGTATTCATTGCTTATACATTATTAACCGAAGGGACGTTAGTAATTCATTTCAAGCATCAAGTCGCATTTGCAGTTCGAGTGTGATTCATTCAGCAGTTCAATAATTCTTAACATAAGCATCTCTATTATTCGACAACCAAAACAAGGGATATTTAGGAACAATTTATAGCATCACATTATTCCATTTATTAAGCATGCAGGAATAAGGAGGAAGGAGGACAGTTCCACTTGCCTGTATAAAAGGGTCTTCCTGCTCCAATCCCGCTAAGCGTAGCTCAACCAGCGAGCCACGTTCCAATACCCATTCCGTCTAGCCAGCTAAGAGAGACTGTATCAGTCTCAATTCTCCTGATTCCCAACATAAGTCACGGTCCAACATTCTGATAGCATCCAACAAGCTAATCCAAATGCCTCGTGCGGAGCGGGGCATTACATAATATACCACTCAGAAAAAGTTTTGTCCTCGAAACTTAAGGAAACAACTCTTTCTACTAAATTCTCTTAGTCACAATGAGTTACTCATTCAGCTTCAATTCAATATTCATTTTAGCCCACTCGGTCATTTTCAAAATAGCTATCCAATTGTATTATTTTAACCCATCAACGATTCAATCCATCTTTCTCTTTTCCAAATACTTGCAACTTTTCATTGATTCACCAACATTTTTCTTACATTCTATCTTGGTCGCAACACATCACTTCATTTGGATCCATACACATATTTCAGGCGTCCCCAAATTATATGCATTTCAGCCAAAGTCCATACTAGTGCGATAAATTCTTCCCATAATATTATCTCAGTCGCAACCTATTACTTCGGCTGGATCCATACACATATTTTAGGCATCCCCAAAACATATGTACTTCAGCCAACTTTCATGATAGCATAATTCGATCAGCCACGATATAACTCTCTTTCCCAAATCAGACTTAGCATCCTTTCAATTGACTTATCACTTTATTCACTTGTCACAATCACTATCTTCCAGGCCACAACACTTAATATCCGGGACAGCTCTCCATCCAATCATACTATTTTTAACATTCGGTCAAGGGTCTAACTTAGAGCCAATTATGTCAAAAGTTCACAACATGTAATCATATTCCTTCCCAAATCCAACAATATTTTTCACCGAGGCAATTCATCTTTTTCTAAAAGATACAATCCGACATCACCAACTACCGATTACCCGAGTAAAGGTATTGTTCTATGCAGCAGTCAAGGTTAACCCAGCTATCCAACTATAGATACCGATCCAACATTTCCGTCATGAGCAATCAATTCTATCTCATGGAATAATCCACTACTCGATACATACAACTCAAGTCTCATCCCACAATTCTAGTTTTCGCTATAGGTCGACATATAATCCTCAAGGGTCAAACATCTCTAAGGTTCATATTGAAGCATACACTTACAACTTATCATTCTTAGATCATAATCATCACCATCTCTCGTTCAATGCCACAGGGTCATTCAATGGGTCGCCAACAGCCATCTATTATTTGGTCCAGTCTCAATGGTTAGTTATACCGACAGCTATACCTAATCATTCAGGTGACTTCCCTAGAGTGGATGGCTACTAGGGTTATACTAGTTTCTTATTCTCAGGGCCAATAAGCAACTGACAGTTCTAAGGAACTCTACCCAAACCTATGGGTATCAACTCAATCTGAATACTAATCTCTATTGTCGGCTATGCCAACAATTGGTAAGTCCTCAATTGGTCACTAGGGTCAAGTCTATCTATCCAGGGTCTTCCTCAAGGAAATAATTCCCACAGAGGCTCATTCTAGACTTACCCAACGATCGACTAAGATCGATCTATCAATATTACGGTCAATTCCCAACCCGACACACGATTCTCATCGTTCTAATAATCCATCAAGTAAATCCCCAATGATTAAATTTCTATTTCAAATCCTTTGTACTCATACGAACCCATAAGCCAAGGCTAACTATTCAAGGGTCATCGATTCCGATAGTCTTAACATAACTATGGAATTATACTATTTGATCCGTACGACAGAGTCATACCACCAAGTTATAAGCCAACAATCTATATCCCAACCAACAATCACTTATACCGACATTATCCAACACATTTGCAATTTCTCGTTCCCATTCGTTTCTTAATCATCAAACTATCTTATGGCCATTCTTAATTCTTATGCAGCAAGGATCGAGTAGTACATTCCTTTCAATCTGACAATTTATGTATCACTTAACCATCCTCTAGGCAACACAAATAGTCAAGGTGGCTACTTGTTACTTTTCTAATCTTATTAAATTCTTCAGCATACATGCACATAGGCGAAGACTATCCTTTGGTGATCAAGATGGATTAACATCTATTACACCTTAGGGTCAAAGCACAGATCTCTAATATTCCTTTGATTCACCGACGATATTTCTAAAACTTTCAGCTATGCAACCAACTTTGTATTAGCCACCTTTGATTTACATCCAACCAATCGAAATCAACATTCAAATGTTCTTGGCCATAATATTCTCTAGCCAAATCATTTACCCGTAGCATACTAACTGTCTTACTAGTCTGAGTCATCACTCGACTAACAATTTCTAACCAAGCCAACTGTTACCATTTCTAGAATCTCGCTACCCAACATAGAATCACCGTCAGGGGACACTCGAGTCATCTAGCAACAATACATGACTCCCAGCTAAGTCTAGACACTACCCAGTACCCACAGATAGTCTTATTGCTATTCTATGGAAAGGGTCAACATACATCTCGTTCTGAGGTGGTAAAGGCAATATACCACTCAGAAACGAAGCCATCCTTAAACAATACCAACTCCATCTATTCCGGGCATTCGTGATTTATAATGATCACAATACTTAACCAACATTTTGGGATCTCAATATCGTAAACCAACATTCTTAGGGTCTCGAAGGCAGTAGCCAGCACACATGAGTCAATTCACCAATTCTGTTGAACTCATCCTTCAATTATTTCATTCCCAATTCTTTTCCAACATCACATGCAATTCTCAACTTGTTGTAGCATACATAGCCATTTCCTTTAGTCCCACATTTCCAGACAGCATTCACAATATAGCATACTATGGCATCGAATCATTGTTGGGTTATTTGTGTCCAAACCAACAACAATCATTCATTTAGGGGCATCACAATGTATATAGGCTTATTGTATGGAACATCCAGTGAGCAGCCAAGAGGGTCAACGAACTTTCAAGCACAGATAACATAAGGATGATTACCGAACAACAATAGCATAATCGCGAAAGCAATCTTTGATTTAATCGCGGAAGCAACGTTGAGTGATCGCAGACGCAACTTTGGTTAATCGTTGATGCAACTTTGATTTGAAACGAATCAAAGAAGAGACCAAGGACGTAAAGCCGTGCTTTGATACCAATTTGTCACGCCCCGATTCGTAGAGTCATTTATTGACATATTTTATCTCTTGGAATCGATCGTCCTCGCTTGGGCGTGATGCCGTACAAGTCTGGTATTGCACTTGTACAAGGCAAAGATGGTACATAGGTGATAATTCTTCAAATAGGAACACATTGCAGCGGCAGAAGCAGACAAATTGAAGTTAGTGAGGACAATCTTTCTCATTGAATAGAAGTACATCACTTCTTTATGGCAGCGGAGATAAAAGAATAACTTGAAGTCACACAGAGATATATATAGAACTTTATTCTCTTTATTGATAATTGAAGAAGAGTACAAGACTTGTATTGAAGTACAATGCTTACAACACATCTCATATTATATTGAAAGCCAACTGAGCAATACTACAAAGTCTACATTTGATGCTTGGATACATTGGATTGCACTCGATATGTTGACTTGGCTTACATTCTCACTGATACAACTGATTACAATGTTCCATATATTATGCCCTTTATAAACAGAAGACATCATCTTGTACAAGGAGAGCTTCTGTATGCCCAACAAATCTTTGATGCCGCGGGACCAATCAAGCCAAACTTCGTGTGTAGAATATCCCAAGCACGAGCACCTGCCCATAAAACGTGGGTGAGCACATCATCTATGTACTGGCGAGCAGAATCCAACCCACTCGTATAAACCAACATTAAAGTGATCATTTAAGCAAGCATTTATTAGTATGATCTTTCTACTTGGGTCCTAGCATCAGTTTACAGTTCATGGGTAATAATCAGAGTGAAGCATGTAAACATATTCTTAATAGCATTCATGTGGACATATCATTTTAGCATTCTTGGTGTTATCATACAAAGGCATCATTGAGGCATACTAAGTATTATCATGAAAAGGCATCATTGAGGCATCGTTAACATTAACATCTTAAACATGTTATAACAGTTCTCACTTCAAGCATCACTTAGCATGTATGTTGTGTTTGAGCAATGATTATAGCATGGCATCTTTCTAGCATACTTAATTTAACATGTTAAGCAGGATCTCATACTGAAAGGCTACATACAGCATCATTTACTTATTTGGAACGTAAGCACACAAGTTAAACCAACACATATATTGAATTATCACATTTAAGTAATTTCTTACCGATAGCCGACTCCCTTGTACCTGCATAAAATATAGGATAATATGATATTCTTACTCTGTCTGCACAAAATATTCATTAGCATGCATCCTGACTACATGACCACTGGTGGTTGTGCACCATATCGACGTGCCATATAGGACTTCATAGGGTATGGGATGTGCCCTTCACCAGGTTGCGAGCCCGAATGAGGATCCCAATACCGTGCTACCAAAGCACCAATTCCTCCTAGGCCGACTCGATCCCACCACCGCGGGTACCGTTCGAGGAAATCCTTGTATACAAATACGTCTATGGTCATGCGAATACGTGTCCGACCCGATCGTGTTCGAAGTCGCATGATACAATAATAAGATAAGAAAAGGCAACAGTTCATTATCTCATCTTTCCAATATTTCTACATGTTCACTTGGTGATCTCAATGATCCCAAGCCTCATCATTTCTCATTGCATCAATCATTACAACATTTTTCATATCATTCCTTTCTAAGAGGAACAAATAACATTTCATTCATATCGATAGGACCTGCATCATTTTATTCATATCATAGGGACAGTATTCTTTCTTTCATTACTTATAAGGAAGCAAGCAACAGCAACAGTTATGCAGAATATATATGATTCTAGTATTTCATTCAATTTTTTGTGTTAATAGCATAGCCAGTTCATTACTCATGTATCATTCTCGTAGCATCTCATTACTCAAGTATTCATTGCTTATACATTATTAACCGAAGGGACGTTATCAATTCATTTCAAGCATCAAGTCGCATTTGCAGTTCGAGTGTGATTCATTCAGTAGTTCAATAATTCTTAACATAAGCATCTCTATTATTCGGCAACCAAAACAAGGGACATTTAGGGACAATTCATAGCATCACATTATTCCATTTATTAAGCATGCAGGAATAAGGAGGAAGGAGGACAGTTCCACTTGCCTGCATAAAAGGGTCTTCCTGCTCCAATCCCGCTAAGTGTAGCTCAACCAGCGAGCCACGTTCCAATATCCATTCCGTCTAGCCAGCAAAGAGAGACTGCATCAGTCTCAATTCTCCTGATTCCCAACATAAGTCACGGTCCAACATTCTGATAGCATCCAACAAGCTAACCCAAATGCCTCGTGCGGAGCGGGGCATTACAACCTGCACCCAGTGTAATGGCACGAGACGTGGGTACGTCCAGTCTACGCCATAGTGTCGGTGGTAGAACGCTGTCCTAGGTCACATACATCTAACAGTTTATAAGGTACCTGTTTAGTTTATACACTCCTAATTGATGTGACATAAATAAGTACAACTCAATCACAACTAAGAAAGAAAGTACAAAATGATAGAATAGATGAAACTCAGAATCTACAGATGATAATACAAGATAGAGAGATAACTGAAATCTAAGAAAAACATCTCCACAAATCCAGAGTACAACTCCAATATATACAATTGTATCATAACATGAAATAATAGAACTAGCTTAGCTAACTAGCCTAGTCTACAGGGGTAGTATCATCAGCAAGTGCTGGGTCCTCCTGAGAGTCCAGCTCAAGTGTGTTGTTTATGCCTACTCCGTAATAAGTGGGACAGAACTCCTCAGTGTCGTCTGTAAAATTTCAACAGGTCCAGTCCGGACTGGAGCGTGCATAGTACATCTCACGCAGTTCATAATGTGACATGATATATAAATATGTAATAGAGTAAGATACATGAAACGCTGCAGAATATACATGAAGTAAAAGAGAGAGAGCTGTAATGTAAATAGATACTATAAATAGAGAACTACAGTGAACTAGTGATTTAAAGTACAAGATGAACATGTGAACGGCTTGAATTTACACGTGAGTAATCTAAAAGTTTGCACATGAGTATACTACTTTAGAATTGTTCACATGACCATTTATACTCCCCGTACCCCAATCAATACACAAGGATCCAGACTGGTTATGTTATTGCACATGATATCACATGAAGGCCCATAATAGGGTGCACATGATTGTATACATGAGGGCTCCGTGAACATGAGAGTACATGAATCACAAGAGTGCACATGAATGGTGAAAGCACCGGAGTACATGATGAAAGTGAAACGCACATGACATACTGTAACACGATGCTCCCGAGGGGGATAACATCTCATGAAGGGATCCATATAGTAACAATCCGTGTTAAACATCATGACAGCATCAAGTAAAGTAATCTAGAGCATAAATGTAAATCCTATCAAGTATGAAACGGTCAGAGAATATACTCGCCTGATATCCTGAACGTCTGTATGAAATACTGCCTGAGGAGTGGTGTCTGGCTCCTAATCAGAACAGTACAAGTCATAACATGTCTAGCTAATAAAGTAAGCTACTATGATGCAGTCTACGTGACATTAGGTCAATCCTAGACCAAAGTCAACCCTGGTCAACTTTAGTCAACTATAAGTCAAAGTTAGGTCAACTAGGTCAACCTAGACTCAATGAAGACTCACTAGGCCTAACCAGTCTACCCTAGCTAGTATACACCATACACAAGTCTATATGACTCTACACATGTGTATATTCCTTATACTCAATTCCACACAAGACTACCATAGATTATGTACCTAGATTATAGGCCATATGCCCTTATAGGCAGTACACATACACTCCATATATATATATATATATATATATATATATATATATATATATATATATATACACGTATATATGTATATATCAATAGGAATCTCTATTTACACATTCGCACATTTAGCTATATATATTACATATATATAGAGAGGGGGATAGAGAGAAAGAACATTTGAATGTGTAATAGGTTGTGTACACAGCAATGTGTGTCTAACATAGGCATGTGGGTATAAACATATCAATGTGTGTCATTAGATTACATGTGACAGTAGGTAGGTGGGTGAGTGTGCGTGCAATTAAATAGGAGGCCATGTGTGTGTGAGCTAAGTAAAATCTCAGGCTTACAACTGGAAATGTGTCTTTGTGTACATGAAGCATATGTGACAGTGAACAATATGATACTGGTGTGTGCAAGAGTGAATATAGTGTGACAGTCATATGCTTTTGTGTGTGTGTATATCTAGATACAAATCAATGTGTGTACGTATACATGAGTGTCGGCATATGTATGTGTGTGTTCAATGTTCTGTACAGGAAACAAATCAGTATCTCAGTTATGTGTGTAGCATTGAACATTCCTAGGTTCCAGTTTAAATGAAAACATTCTATTTAACCCATATTAAACTGTTAAACTCATCAGTGAAATAGTGTCTCAGGAATCTTAGGTTTTAAACTAATGACAGTTCAAAGGAAACAACAGTAAACATACCAATTCAACATTCAAAAACCTATTACTTCACACAAACCCCAATTAACATGATTATCAACCCTTACACATGTAGGTAATCTAATCTAAACATTGTAGCAACATTAAATCAGAGAAAATGCAAATTGAAAATCAGAAATTGATTCAGTACAGGGTTGTATCAGTGAACATTGCAATCCCAATGTATTCGAACACTCATTCATCAATTCAATACAAAAAATGAACCCTTACAAACCTTAACATGTCCTCTAAATGTACAGCAATTAACCCATAACTAATTACATGATATTTAACATTCAAAAGTAAAATGAATAGAAGAACAGTGCATTCATAGACTGATACTCGACAGTATCAGTCAAATAGGAAAATTCCCATTTAAACATTAAAAATAACAATTAACAATAGGTTAATGGTTGGTAATTAATAACAATTATGTGTACGTGTCCTACATATAATATTATATCCAAAAATAGGACACGAATGTGTCCAAACCTTCACAAATCTAATATACACGAACTGGGTTCAGTGCACAGTGCACCTGTGTCCAGTGCGAGTCGATTTACTCACTCGACACGAACTCAATAGACACGAAGCCTTGGGGGTGTCGTGTCAGACATTACCCCAAGCTCTGTGTCCAAGGACACGCATCCACGTGTCCATAATAAGTCACACGACCACCCGAGTAGCAGGACAGTGCTGCACGAACTGGACTCGAATCCAGCTCAGTCGTGTAGAAATCAATAAACCACATAAAAACCTATTTTTCTATTCAAAAACATTTCTAAAACAGGGTCAAAATGCCCACTGTGGTATTTCGTCGAACACATTTAAACCTAGACTGATACGTGTCCGATACGGACACGTAAAGGACACGAAACCACACGAAACCTATTCCTATAGTTAGCGGACACCTTGGGCTATGCATCCATGCCAAGAAATCGAAAATCTAATGGGTGGATAGGAAGTTACCTATGTGGTGCTCTTTCCTCAAGAAGCTCAACAATGGAGATTTCCTCTAGCTAGCTCAAAGCTCCAATGTAGTCCAAAACTGTTGTTAGCCTCCACCAACAGTAGGAGAACAGGAATTAGGTTGCAATGCAAGAAGTTTGAATAAAAATGGATGCATATTGATCAAAATAGAAAGGGTTGAATGAAGAACAAACCTTGCTCTTGAAGAAATGGAGGAATGAACAAAAGAGGCAACTATTTTGAGAGGCATTAAATAGGGGGTGTCCCTAGTGGTCGGCCAAAAAATCTAGGGTTAGGGTTTTAGGAATAGATCAATGGCTCTCCTTTCATCTAGTCAAATCAAGGGTCTAAAGTCTAGGTTTCACACTAGTCCTAATGTTGCAACCTAGTTAGCTCTAACTAATCATGACTTAACCAAAACTAATCATAACTAACTAATACTAACCATGGCTCACTAAGACTAGCTATGACTAATCTAGGTTAGGTCTAATCTAGGTTAGGGCTAATCACAACACATGGCAATTCATTAAATAATATTAAAATCACACCATTCCAAATAATATATATTAATTCCAAATAATTTCAAAATGACAAAAATACCCTCAAAATAGAAATGTGGTAGTGACAAATCTACCCTCCTTAAAAAAATTTGTTCTCGAATTTGAAAGGCGAAACTAAACAGATGAGAAGGATAGACAATCATACCTCCCGGTCCAAAAAGATAAGGGTATCGCTCGCGCATCTCATCCTCGCGCTCCCAGATAGACTCTCCTGAGAATGATGCCTCCATGTGACACGAACCAAGGGTATCACCTAGTTTCTCAGTACCTTCTCTCGGTGATCCAAAATCTCCACTGGCTGCTCTGGATAACTAAGAGTAGTTCCCACCTCAATCTCCGAGTGATCGAGTATATGGCTAGGGTCAGCCACGTACCGTCTCAACTGTGATATCTGGAATACGTTGTGGATACCTACTAGTGCAGGTGGTAAGTCCAGCCTGTATGCCACGTCACCAACTCTCCTACTGATCACGAAAGGTCTGATGAAGCGCGGGCTAAGCTTCCCACCTCCACTAAAACATATGGTACCACGAGTCGGAGATATCCACAGAAAAACCATGTCTCCTACCTAAACACAAACAAGGTCTCATGTTACTAAATAATCAAACATGATAAAACAAATAAAACAAACAAACAACCTACTTCTAATCCTATCTGTAATCTGTACCTCAAACTCCAGGGGCTTTCGGTGGCTATCGGCCTAGTGCCGATGTCTGTCCTGCGCCATGCGAAGTCTGTCCCTAATGAGCTTCACCTTCTCGAATACGTCAACAACCATCTCTGGCCCCAGTAAAGCTCGCTCACCAACATCATCCCGTGACAAGGGTGTACGACACCTACGCCCGTACAGAGCCTCGAAAGGTGACATCTCAATGCTGGCCTGGAAACTGTTGTTGTAAGCAAATTCTACCAAATACAGGTAATCCTTCCAGGAACCTCCAAAATCTAAGACGCACGTTCGCAGCATATCCTCGAGCGTCTGAATAGTCCTCTCTGACTGTCCGTCTGTCTGGGGTTGGTATGTAGTACTAAACTTGAGCTGAGTGCCCAAGCTAGTCTGCAGACTCCTCCAGAAATGGGAAGCAAAGCGACTATCCTGATCCGAGATGATGTTGACCGAAATCCCATGAATCCTGACTATCTGCCGCCTGTACATCTCTGCAAGCCTCTCTGTAGACGTACCCATCTTGAATGGCAAGAAGTGGGCCAATTTGGTCAACTTGTCAATGATGACCCAAATCGCGTCTTTCTCTCCTGGTGTACGCGGCAATCCAGATACAAAATCCATAGTGATATGCTCCCACTTCCACTCTGGAACGGACAACGGCTGCAATAATCCTTCGGGTCTCTGCCTCTCTGCCTTGACCTGCTGACAGACTAAGCATCGAGCTAAAAAGCGAGCTATCTTCCGCTTCATCCCGTACCACCAAACAAGCTCCCTCAGATCTCGGTACATCTTGATGGCACCAGGGTGTATAGAGTACTGAGATCTGTGGGCCTCCTGCATAACCTGCTCTCTGAGCTCTCTACTGGGCACACATAACCTGGAACCGTGCCTCAAGGTACCATCATCTACAAGAGAAAACTCGCCATCTACCAGCCCTGCTCGAACCTGCTCTTGGAGACACCGCAGAGCAACATCCTCAAACTTCGTCGACTCGATCCTCTCGACCAAGTCTGACTGAATCTGCAGGCCCCACATCTGTATCTGAACTTCGGGCACAATCACCTCAATCCCCAGGCTCTCCAAATTAGCAAGCAAGTGACGGTCCATAGTCAAACACGTGGCTGTCGGATACCTACTCAAGGCATCGGTAACCACGTTGGCCTTCCCTGGGTGATACTGAAGTGAGTTGTCGTAGGCCTTCATCAGCTCTAACCACCTGTGCTGCCTCATGTTGAGCTCTTTCTGTGTAAACACATACTTTAAGCTCTTGTGATCTGTGAAGATCTCCACCCTCTCTCCATACAAGTAGTGCTTCCACAACTTCAGAGCAAAAATCACTGCTGTCAGCTCCAGGTCGTGGGTAGGGTAGTTCTTCTCATGGGGACGTAACTGCCTGGAAGCATATGCAATCACCTTCCCATGCTGCTGCAAGACAGAACCCAGCCCCTTTCCTGAAGCGTCACTATAGATAATGAACCCTCCTAAACCAGATGGCAGTGTCAGAATCGTAGCTATCGTAAGCCGCTTCTTCAACTCATCAAAAGCTGCCTGACACTCCTCTGACCAAATATACTCAGCATCCTTCTGGGTCAGCCGAGTCAACGGCTCTGCAATCTGGAGAAATCCTGCATGAACCTCCTGTAATATCCTTCCAGCCCTAAGAAACTCCTGATCTCTGCCACTGAAGTCGGCGCTGCCTAACCCTCAACTGCTGTGATCTTCTTCGGGTCCACTGAGATCCCATCTCCAGTCACCACATGACCCAAGAAGTCAACTCTATCCAAGAAGAACTCGTACTTCGAGAGCTTTTCATACAGCCTCTCCCTCCTGAGTGTCTCTAGAACTACTCTCAAGTGCTCCTTGTGCTCCTCCTCAGTCTTAGAATACACCAGGATATCATCAATGAACACCACCACAAACTTTTCCAAGTACTGGTGGAACACCTTGTTAATTAAGTTCATAAATACCGCTGGTGTATTGGTTAGCCCAAACGACATAACCAAAAACTCAAACTGTTCGTACCGCGTCCTGAAAGCGGTTTTCGGAATATCCTCCCTCTTCACCTTCACCTGGTGATAACCTAACCTCAAATCAATCTTGAAGAAAACCCGAGCTCCTTTCAACTGATCAAAGAGATCATCGATCCGCGACAGTGGATATCTGTTCTTGATCGTCAGGTTGTTGAGTACCCTGTAGTCGATACACATCCGTACTGTAACACCCCAGTCCCAAAATACGTAGGACTAGGTACATCGACATGCCAGCTGTATACATACAAAATATACTCCAATATATGGAAACCTCGTATGAATACATAAGCTGTAAAATAAAGTAAACCAAGAGTAATCTAATATCATCCACAAATAAGAGAATAATAATATAAATCAACTATAAAATTTGTTGTTTATACATGTAGTTGGGCGGAGACAAATCCACTACCAACTATCTCAAAAGAAAGAAATATACAAGAATGAATAGAGGAAATAACAAGACGAGCCAAGTACAATCATTTTCGAAAGGATGGAGAAGATCACAGCCTCGGCTAGAACATCTACAATATCACAGAAGCACACACCTGGAGAGATAACCAGGTCCTCAGAGGGACGTAACAAGATACATAAAAAATATGCCACATAACTGAATATATATATACTATGTCATAAATCACAAGTAAAGTAAATAGTCCCACTCGTAACAAGATCCAATACCTCATCATCGAAACAGTGGACTACCCCTACAACCAAACAAGGACAAGGGGTAATATACTATAGCACGATGCGATATTGTCCCAAGCTATAAATGGAATGGGGTGATATGACATTGACGAGGGTTACCTAACCATTCTAATGTGTTTATGTAATAAGAACAAACCTTCAACGCATGGGCACTCTGGCTCAGTAGCAGTAATCTCAGGTATGGTCCCATCAGGATACCAGGGACCTCAAAGCATAACATTCATCGAATGTCAGAGGCCAGCAGCAAATCAGTATCAAGATCCAGGACCGTATCTCCCGCAGAGATAACCAGCAATAGGGAAGTGCATACTTGGCCCATTCGTTAAGGAACTGTTCTTTCCACCCAATGCCTAACAGAGTCACATCCATGTCCCATATACCTCTACTAACTGCTAAGTCTCCTAACATGTCTCTATTAGCAGTTAGCACTAACGCATGCGCATGGGGGATCAGCCCACACACAAGAACCTCTACATGCTACTCATCTCACACATCCTCGTGGTACAACTGTGTCAAAGTATATGCAATATACTACAAACGGTAGTCTCTTAACTCTAAGTCCACATGCAATCAAAGGATAATAGCAAAGTATATCTAATATCACTGAGCAGACAGTAAATTAAGAACGGTAAGAACTGAAAATAAATGAATAGTCATATGTAATACAATGCAAACTGAATATAAACAGTATAATGGTAAGGTATCTTGCCTGAGGTTATGTGCAAAAGAGAATAATCCAGTAGCTCGAACAGACAAATAAACGAAACAAGAAAAGCCAAATCCCGCAGATGACTACGGATGCTGCAACAAAAATCACGAACGAGTTTGGAATAAAAGATATGCCTAGGAAATGCCTGTCCAAAAGTTAAATTCTAGAACAGGAGCAAAATCATAATTTCGGGTCAAAACAATGTCCGCCGTTGGACCCGCTTTGCACCGAAATACGTGCCAATATCTACGGTCTCTAAAGTCGTCAAACTACACGTCTACATATTTGTTTTGATGAGATGAACCCAACGATATGTCCAATTTTGGATTCCGGTGGGTTGTGCACAAAATCGCCCGTTGAGTGGGATTGTGGACCCGCCAAAATAGCGTCCCGATCAACCTTTTCAGAATTGAACCAAACTTGGCTCACAGGACCAGAAAAATATTTTGAGTCCAATGGCGCAAGTTTTGTCGCAATTTGATGAGTGTGCATAAAGTTGTGACTTAATTTGCAAAGGGTCGATACGGGGATGTCTCGACGGATATACACTGATTTCGTCACGCATATGCAATGAAATCGAGTTCCGTCAGTTCCCACACATCGACAACATCCATACACGCCTTTTGATGTTCATAGTGCGCGACCACGTCGTCCGGTTTGTTGGGATGGACGCCGTATCGGGGTGTTTTTCTAATTTTTGAAATCAGAATTTACAATTTTTTGTGAAACTTTAACAACGTGTAACTTTCTACATACTAGATGAAAAGTGAATCCAGAAGGTGCGTTACAATCTCGGTTATGTAGTCTTTGATTGACTTTAATTAGTTTCTACAAGAACTTAATGTACAGAACGAAAATTGGCCGACAAGTTGGTGTTTTACAATAGTTTTTAATATTTCAGAAAAGTGGGTTTTTCTCCAACTTCGTCTCGTTTTTTCGAGCACGTAGATGGCCATGTCGAAATCCACCTGGGGGATCTCGAAGAGGGTCATGTGGGCTTTCTACACGAATTTACGGAATCAAAAACGAACAAGAATTGACAGAGAAATTGATCGGGGAAGTGGGATACCTTAAAGTGGGAATCTGTTGTTTTATTGTTGTTGTTGTTGTCGCCGTGACGACTCCGGGAGGCGAAGATGTTGTCGCTCCGACGAGGCTGACACGCACGCCGAGGACAGGGAGAAGGATGGAGGAGAGAGGAGGAAGAAGGTGGACGAATAGATTCGGATTTTAGGGTTTTCCAAAACTTATATATATAACTTATATATACATTTGTTTAGAAGGGGGTCGGCCAAAATAACTTGTTGTTACTTTAATAAGGTGTGGGCGGCCTCTCCCATGGTGCTGCTGCTTTGTTTAGCTTGTGTGGTCGGTTCCCACAAGGTGGGGCCGACCACACATTGCCCCTTTTTTTCCTTTTCTTTTCTTTTCTAAATCTTTAATATATCTTCAATATATCTATATGTATATATCTATATATATATATATATATATATATATATATATATATATATATATATATATATATATATATATATATCTATATATTTAAATACACCAAAAATCTATTTAAATCTAAATAACACTTTAAATATCACATATCCAATTATTTAATATATTTAAATATAATTACATATATATAAATCCCATTCACAATAAACCAACTCAAAATAATAATAATATTTAAATAGAATGAACATATTTATTTATTCTCCACAAAATAATTTAAGTAATAATAAAATAATAAAATCATCCCAATGGGTGGACTTATACTGCACACCCTTATCTGGGTCCAAAATTTGTACAAATATTGCATGATTTTATTTAATAATAAAATACCAATAATAGTACGAATAATTAAATAATTAGAAATTGCACATAAAATTCTAAAATAATTTAGAAAATATTTGTATATACATAAAATATGCCTACATAGCCACATTTGGTCACACTACATGCTTACATGGGATTAAATTGGTTCGGGCCTAATTCGGACTGGTTTGGACAAACCGGGTCATCTAAAAATCAATATATAAAATAATATCTAAATAAAATATTTTAAATGCGCTATTTCACAACTCGGCCTGGTTTTTCTAGTTCGGACTGAACTATGGCTAGGCCTCCCACGATAAGGCTAATATACTGGTCAAAGCACACTGCTACATCTTTTGTGCTAAAATTCATGGTCGCCTTGTGCTCCAAACACAACAATGACTAAGGTCATTTTTAATAATTAATAAAAACTATAAATTGTATAAATTAAATTTGAAGTCTAATAAAATAATAAAAAATAATTTAAAAAAATAGGTGTTTTACATCCTACCCAACTTACAAGATTTTCGTCCTCGAAATTTAGGATTAATAGGTTAGATAGGGTTGAGGGATATGAAGAGTTCGTCAATACCAAAATACAATTAAATTTTGGAGGAGGCGATAAAACGACGTTCAGCACCACCATGGAATAGAAAATTGTGAAGCTGATATATACAAGAATATATCTTGATTATGGAATTGAATAAGGGTTGCTAGTAAAGGTAGCAAATTTTGAATATCCAATTTTAGATAACAGTAAGGAATTGAGTAGGCCAAAGAAAATAAATTAGACATTTAGGAAATGTGATTCCTTAAGGGAGAACTGGATACTAATCGTCTTAGTCGAGGGTCTGATTAAGTGATGATTAGAATCACTCTCATGCATTCAAGTGTGATTGGAAGGGCACAATAAAAATCCTAGGATTGAGGAGAAGAAGAGTTTAATGTAAGGATATAGCCACATGAGTCGGTCGGTGGCTATCTACATTTGTGTATAAACAACCAATAGGGGAACCAAAGATGATACCTTGAGTCTATCTAGCAAGTACAGTGCCTTGTCTTTCCAAAATAAGTAAAAGACAAGAACAACAAAGGTTTCAAAGACGGTGTTATATATTGAGTACGAATTACGGGGTTCATAGACGGCAAAAATAATTCAAAAGAGAATTGCCAAGGCTGTCGCGGATGAGACTCTAAGACAAATTTACTATGTCTTCATCCACGTAGAATAATATGTGATAAGCGAACCAAAGTGCAATAGGTTGATCAGACCATTATGCACCGATTCTGATTAGACAATATGTTAGTGGGTACACCCAATAAAATATGTCATGATCAAGCTTGATAATAAAATAAGCTTACAAAACTGAAGCTACATTAGCAGCATGAGATAGTCAAAATATGAGCAAGGGAGGTACTGATGAAGAAATTTTTTAAATAGTCCAAGATCTTTTAAAATCAAGGCTCGCCCGAAGTTTGGGCCTATACAAATGTCTTGGTTGACTAGTTAAGTTAGGGTCCTCTGAACTTATAGTCTAAGCAAACTCATCAACATGGGTCACAAGGACAAAGGCTTTGTTGGGCCGTGAGGTATTCTACTTGACTTACAAAAGTTAAACTAGTAGTGTGATGGGATAGTGAGTCAAGCAATCAAGATAAAGCACAAGTTTAAGCATTTATGGAATTAAGTAGAACAAAATCACATATCGGTCGAAAGAATTGAGTCGAGATTGCATCCCTATCCGTGGTCGTAAAACATATCGGTATCATGATTGTCACTCCCCGTTCCCGGAATGCGTATTTTAATACGTATATTGCCTGAATGTATTTATTTAGTATTTATCATGTAGTATCCTGTATTTAAATTTTAATAACTTCATGTTAATTAATTATCTACATTTTATTTTCCGCACTTTATTTTTCTGCAGTTCTATTATCTGCTCTTTAATTTTCATGCTAATTATTCCTGCAATTTTATTTCTACATTTCTTCCTGTAATTTTATTACTTGTATTTTAATTCCTGCTTTAGTTTTACTTTCGGGTTAGCCTTATTGGACCCATTGGACCCGGCCCAACTCCCACCTACCAACCCTTCCATATTTAAGCCACCCTCACCATTCTCTCTCCTCATTACTCATTCTCACCATTACTCCTCTTCTTCTTCTTCATTACTCTCTCCACCTACCAACCGTAGGCAAGTGCCAACTTGCTTCTTGATGGATCCCCATTATTATTGTTCCATCATCCTTCTTATTTCATTCTAAGTCTCTTTAGTACTTAGCATTTTCAATTTCCATGGCTAATTTGTTGTAGATCTAAGTTTGTTACATTTTCGGATTTCTTAGGTTTTGATCTAGTAAACTTTGATATCTTCAAGTTTTGATGGTTCCATGTTGTAGAGAATTTTGTTCTATCCAATTTTGACCTAAGGAAGTTCGAATTTGGACTCTGGATGAAGGTTTTATGGAACTTTGAAGCTTGGGTTCATGGTGTTCTTCTTCTCTGAAACTTGGAGAAGAAGAACAGTACTTGACTTGACCGCATGAATAAATCATGCGGCAAGTGATTCCCGGTCGCATGGACTTTCCCCACTTAACCGCATATGTGCCCTCGTCTTTCTTGAACCGCATGAACTTGTACTCCTTCTCCTGGCCGCATGGGCTTGACTTGGCTGTATGACACTTCATGCGGCAAGTAAACTCAGCCGCATGGACTCATTTACCGCCAGCCGTATAGGACTGAATCCCTCTCTTGATCGCATAGATTTTTCTTCTAAACCCAGCCGCATGAACCTGACTCACCCGCTGGCCGCATGAGGTCCTGAACCTTATGAACCGCATGAACTTCCCCCGCCGCCAGCCGCATAAGCAATCTCCTTGACCCGGCCGCATGGGGTTCGACTTGGTTGAGCCGCATGGACTCATTTATCGCCAGCCGCATGAGCACCCTTTCCGCTGACCGCATGTGTCTTGTCTTTTCGGCCGCATGAGCCCAATTTATCCTAGCCACATGGAACATCCCTTCTGCTTGCCGCATGGGAGTCCTACTCCCCAGCCGCATAAGATCCATCCTGGCCGTATTAGACTTAGCCGTATGGCTATTCTATAGCCCTGAATATTGATATTTTATTAGATATTTTACGTCCATTTTATATCCTTACGCCTTTTTGCATAAACGTGATAAATCATGATATGTTAATATTTCTATTAATTATAGATTGTTACGTGGGATGTACCATGGGTCATAAATTGAGTTATAGATACCCGGATTGACTGGAATTAAACCCTGAGGGTTGTAGACTCGACCCCACTGAATACTAGTTGACTTTCATGCCTTGATACCATTGATAACAATTGTTAGCTTGACTAAAATTGATCGTGCGTTCCTAGTTGGAACTAAAGAGGCTGGCTAGTCGTCTTATTGAATTGAATGAATGAGACACGTTCATGAAATAAACTATTGTAATCGACTGGCTAATCTCGAATATTGACATACAGGCACATGCAGGCTTCAAATTATTTATTTAATTATTTAGTTATTTTTCTACGAAAGAAGTATGTGTACTTTATGGTCGAGGCATGATTACCGTGGTTAGATTTGATTGTTATATTACGCTATGTAAGACCTGCAACCTAACCGCACTGGTATCGTTGTAGAGTTGTGCATATCGTACCCCGTACGAAAGTACTCATTTGAATGACCATGATCCACGGCATGGGATTTCACTCAACGTAGAGACTATTAAGTTAAATAAAATAATGATTGCATGGAGAGAATGGATTCCCGAATTCTTACATGGCAGCCCCCTTGGAACGAGCAGTACCCGACGGGCCGGCTGGTTCCCACAGATACTGTAAATCTGCCACACGGGCAGGGAACAGTATCTGCTTTTAGTATTATTGTATATTGTATATTGACGAGCGTCCTGCTAGGACTCGTCTAATTCATGCATGGGCCAATTGATTGACTGGATAGACTAGCCTTGCTTGCACATAGTAAGAACTGAGGAATCCCTAATTGCATTATTCCAGGATAACTTGGAACTCATAATAGCAAGCCGTAGGAGTTGATTGGCCGTTCAAGATGATCTGTTTGTGCACTGTACTCTGTTACCTAACTGGGATGATCAGAATGTCAGGACATGACGGGCCAACTTCTGTCCTTGTTTGGTTGGAAGGTTGGTTCGAAGTGTCTTGATGTGATGTGAGTTCTAGTAGCAAGCAGAGATCTATTATTATATTCTCTTACTTACTGGTTTAGTCCTTCATATCGTCCTCCCTTGTGGTACTTGCTATTAGAGGTCTAACCTCTCTGGTTTTGTATGGCCAGATTTAGAGCCAGTCCCCGAGGATCCAGCTTACTTCTACCTCCAAGATGGTCAACACTAGAAGGATGATCGCAGGAGGACTCGAGTGGGTTTTCTTACTTCCCGGCTCGTTTTGTTAAATACTCTATACTTTGCCGTTTGGCACCGACATGTTAGTCGGATTGTCTTGTACTTACTTTTTACATAATTGTAACTAAAGTCAGACTGCAGCTGATAACAATTGTGTATACCTTACTACATCATCTGGCTATGTTTTGTAAAGCCAGATGTCAAGAACATTTTGACAAAGCGTTTGGGACGCCTTACTGCTTTACCTTACATGTTCTATATTTCTGTTTCTTGTTTGAATGATTGAGACAATAGATGTGAAGTGACCATAGTAGGACTTTTATGTAGTATGCACCCCCTCGTCTGGTTAGACAGCATTGATCGTATTATACGGTATTCATCTACCCGTAATACGTAGCTGGCTGAGTCATCCCCCCGCTCTCCAGTATTCTGGTTCTGGGGCGTGACAAGGTTTTAGTGGTGGCCCATGCAGGTCTGATTTCAGACTTGTGGGATGTTTTGATTTATAGGATGTCTCAATAATATATGTTCCCCCTTGATCTCATGATTCGTTGTTCTCAACCCTTGCTTGACATTCCGGTATTCTTTGACTTCATTGATCCTTCATGTCCGGTCGTTTGATTGTTCTCTTGTCCCTTTTCTTAGGGGCACCTCGTCCGCATCTGTCAGAGCTGGACAACAACAACATGGACAGCAACATGGACAACCTGACCCTGTTGGTCAGCAACAAGGGCCAGTCTCACCTCAGGAGGCTACCCAGGAAGAAGTGATAGTAGAACCAGCAGTTGGACTGCAGTATCCGGATATTCCGAACCCACCCGTAGTTCCACCTACCCCTGCGGAGATGGACACACCAGCCCTTCTGGAGATCATGAGAGGAATGATGGCTACTCAGCAGCACCAAATGTTAGCCCAGCAGCGTATGCACGCTCAGTTGCAGGAGCAGAATGTACTACTCAACCAAGGATTACAGACGGCATTGGAAAGAGGGACGAGGCCAGATTCAGGAGCGTCAGCCCGATTTTGCAAGTACAACCCCCGTCATTTCGAAGGCACGGAGGATGCCATCTCAGCAGATGCATGGCTTAAAGATATTGAGGCTATTTTGACAGCCGCTAAGGTGCCGGCAGAAGAACGTGTGGATCTAGTGAAGTTGTTACTTCAGGATCTCGCACGTGATTGGTGGGAAGCAGAGGAGGTAGGCATCAGACGTCCTGTGGCTTGGGACGATTTCACAGCAAGATTCAAGACAAAGTATTATGGAGTTGTGGCACAGTTTGAGCTGCAACAGAAGTTTATCAGCCTCAGGCAGGCTGGCAAGACTGTAGATGCTTATGCAGCAGAGTTCTGCAGATTGAGTAGGTTTGCCCCAGAGATGGTAGCAACGGAGCGCCAGAGGGCGATGAGGTTCCAGCAAGGGTTTCATCTTGAGCTCTTGCAATTGATAGAGGGGAACAATTACCAGACTTTTGATGAGATATTGACGGCGACTCGAAGGCATGAGATCACCATTCAGAGGCTTGCGGCAAGGACTGGGGGTCAGAAGAGATCCCACAGTCAGATTGAAGGAGGAGGGGGAGCAGCGCCCCGAACAACAGCACCATCCCCTGGCATTCGTATCCACGATGTGGCGATACGAGGGCCAGCACCACCACCCAGGCAGCAGCAACAGCAACAGAGGAAGAACCAGCAACCCCCGGCGGGCTGCACTTATTGTGGGAAGATGGGACACACTAGAGATGTGTGTCGGACATTGAATGGACTGTGTCTGATATGTGGAAACCCAGATCATCGGGTTACTACATGTCCCATGAACTCGAGATCAGGAGGACCCGTACAGCAATTTTCTGCGCTGCCAGCACCAGGGGCAAGACAGTATCAAGGACCAGCGATGGCAGTGAGGCCGTTGGCACAGCGCCCGTTAATGCCGCAGGCTCAGATGTTTCGGCAGCAGGGACCGCCGATACAGCAACACCAGCGTAGACCACCCCAACATCATCAAGGCAGGGGCCAGCAGCAGCACCAGGCTAGGCCACGGCATGGGAATCAGCAAGGAGGTCGAGGGCAGGCATTCACACTATCCTTGGAAGAGGCATTGGCATCGGGAGATGTTGTGGCAGGTGACATTCTCGTCGCCTCATATCCCGCAGTAGCATTGTTTGATTCAGGAGCATCCCATTCATTTATATCTGCACAATTTGCGATACGACTAGGAGTGGAGTTCGAGGCATTGCCAGGGAGGTTGAATATACTCACTGGTAATGGGCTCGTGGGAGTTAGTAGAGTTAGTTTAGCATGTAGTGTTGTAGTGTGCGGGCATCCTTGACCCGCCCGGTTGATAGAATTTTCTGTTGGAAATTTCGACGTTATCTTAGGCATGGACTGGCTGAAAGACAGTCATGCGACAATAGATTGTCGTAGTGGAAGTGTATCTTTTGATATTCCAGGCATGGAGAGGTTCACCTTGGTCAGATCAGTGGCAACTCAGCAAGAGCAGGGAGTAGTAACAACAATGGAAGAAGTTCAGATTCCGAAGGTAGTTAAAGAATTTCTAGACGTATTTCCTGAAGAACTTCCAGGTCTCCCACCGGTTAGAGATATTGAGTTCAGTATAGAATTGGCACCAGGAACTAAACCAATATCAGATCGGGTTTACAGAATGGCGGATTCAGAGCAGGCCAAGGTGTATCAGCACATAGAGGAATTGAAGGAGAAGAAGTTCATCCAAGCTAGCGTGTCACCATGGGCTGCACCAGTGGTACTTGTTGGAAATAAGGATGGGTCATCCAGATTGTGCATCGATTACAGGAAGCTAAATGCGGCAACAGTAAAGAACAAGTACCCATTACCCAGGATCGACGACTTATTTGATCAGTTGAGCAAGGCTAGAGTTTTCTCCAAGATAGATCTTCGTTCAGGGTATCATCAGGTGAGGGTTCGGAAGGAGGATATTCCCAAGACAGCATTCAGGTCGAAGTATGGGCATTATGAATTCTTAGTAATGCCGTTTGGTTTGACCAATGCTCCAGCAATATTCATGGATTTGATGAATCGCATCTTTATGCCGTATTTAGATCAGTTTGTCGTGGTGTTTCTCGACGATATTCTTGTGTACTCTGCTAGTGAAGAGGAGCATGAAGACCACCTCAGGAAAGTGTTGCATGTTCTAAGAGAGAACCAGTTGTATGCCAAGCTCAGCAAGTGTGAATTCTGGACGGATCACATTTCATTTTTGGGTCATATTGTATCAGGAACTGGAGTAGCAGTGGATCCCAAGAAGGTAGAAGCAGTGAAGAGTTGGCCAGTACCCAAGACCATAGCTGATGTGCGGAGTTTTTTGGGATTGGCAGGATACTACAGAAGGTTTGTGTCAGATTTTGCAAGACTTTCAGCACCCATGACCCGCTTGACACGGAAGGATGTACCATTCGTTTGGTCTATAGAATGCCAGGCATCATTTGAGAATCTGAAGCAGAAGTTGATATCAGCGCCTATTCTTACATTGCCAGTGGGACCCGGAGGTTTTACTGTATATTATGATGCGTCAGGTAAAGGACTTGGATGTGTCCTTATGCAACATGGGAAGGTGATAGCATATGCATCTAGGCAGCTTCGAGACCACGAGAAGAATTACCCAACTCATGATTTGGAGTTGGCGGCAGTAGTATTTGCTTTGAAGCTATGGAGACATTATTTATATGGTGACCGAGTAGACATGTACACAGACCACAAAAGCCTGAAGTACATCTTTACTCAGAAGGAGCTGAACATGAGGCAGAGAAGATGGTTGGAGTTGATCAAGGATTATGACGTGGAGCTTCAGTATCATCCAGGCAAGGCTAATGTGGTAGCAGACGCTCTCAGCAGAAGAGGCGGCGCATTTATGTTGACAACACAGAGGCATATCTTAGAAGACCTTCAGGAGATGGGTATCGAAGTTATACTTCCTAATGATATAGGAATTCTGGCGAGTCTACAAGTTCAATCCGACTTGGTAGACAGGATCAAGGCAGCTCAGGCACAGGACCCAAGGATTCAGAAGCTTAGGACAGAATGTGAGTCAGGACTCAGAAAGGAGATACAAATCCATGAAGATGGTACACTTAGGTTTGGGTCACGCCTATGTATTCCTAGTGGAGATATC
This sequence comes from Iris pallida, assembly GCA_029216955.1. Taxonomy (NCBI): domain Eukaryota; kingdom Viridiplantae; phylum Streptophyta; class Magnoliopsida; order Asparagales; family Iridaceae; genus Iris; species Iris pallida. Next base: position 108,705 of record JANAVB010023117.1, read on the forward strand.
AGACAGGAGGTTATGGCAGAAGCTCACAGTTTCCAGTATTCTATACACCCTGGAGGGACCAAGATGTACCAAGATATCAAGCAGCACTTCTGGTGGAACGGGATGAAGAGGGAGATAGCTAGATTTGTTTCCCGTTGCTTGGTATGTCAGCAAGTGAAGGCAGAACAACAAAGGCCAGCTGGATTATTGCAACCGCTTCCTATCCCGGAATGGAAGTGGGAGCATATCACAATGGACTTTGTGACCGGTTTACCGTGATCACCAAGTGGTAAAGATGCTATTTGGGTAATAATAGATCGGCTTACAAAGGTAGCACATTTTCTTCCTTTCAGAGTAGGGCAATCTACAGAAAAGTTGGCAGAGTTGTATATGCAACAGATAGTCAGGCAGCATGGAGTCCCTGTCAGTATTGTGTCCGACAGAGATACCCGTTTTACATCACATTTCTGGAAGAGCTTGCATCATAGTCTGGGTACCAAGTTAAGATTTAGCACGGCTTACCACCCACAGACGGACGGGCAATCAGAAAGGACAATTTAGACTTTGGAAGACATGTTACGAGCTTGCACCCTAGATTTTGGAGGATCTTGGAAAAGCCACCTGTACTTAGTTGAGTTTTCATACAACAACAGTTATCAAGCCAGTATCCAGATGGCGCCATTTGAGGCATTATATGGTAAGAAGTGCAGGTCGCCACTAGCATGGGATGATATCGGAGAGAGGAAGATGTTAGGCCCAGAAATAATTGTTCAGACGGTTGAATTGGTTAAGGGGATTAGAGAGCGACTTCGAGTTGCGCAGGACCGACATCGTCATTGGGCGGACCAGCATCGTAGGCCGTTAGAGTTCTCTGTTGGGGACCACGTATTCTTGTGGATCTCACCTACTCGTGGGGTCATTAGATTTGGCGTTCGCGGGAAACTGAGTCCGCGGTACGTGGGCCCATTTGTTATCCTTGATCGGATAGGCGATGTTGCTTATCGTTTATCACTCCCACCTTCGTTACGAGAGGTGCATGACGTATTTCATGTATCTCAATTGCGAAGGTATGTATCGGACCCCAGCCATATCCTCGATCATTCAGAACTGGTTGTTGGTCCCAACCTGTCTTACGAGGAGCAGTCTGTGTCCATCTTGGACCGAAGAGAGAAGATACTCAAGAACCGAACAATTAACCTTGTCCGGGTTGCTTGGGGTCATCACTTTTTGGGAGAGTCAACGTGGGAACGTGAGGATGATATCCGATCACGGTATCCACATCTGTTTGACTCACAAGGTATATCTTTTTCTGTATACCTTGATTGTCCTGATTCCTCATGCTTATCACCTTATGGGTAGAATTGCTTGATATCGTAGATTGATGGATTTACATATATGTTACTTACTATGGACATTGTAAAAGGATGGCTTCATTGAATTGCTTGTACTTAGATTAGTTTAGCTCTGATGTTTCTATCCTGCTTGGATTTGAAATTCCGAGGACGGAATTTTTCTAAGGAGGGTAGAGATGTCACTCCCCGTTCCCGGAATGCGTATTTTAATACGTATATTGCCTGAATGTATTTATTTAGTATTTATCATGTAGTATCCTGTATTTAAATTTTAATAACTTCATGTTAATTAATTATCTGCATTTTATTTTCCGCACTTTATTTTTCTGCAATTCTATTATCTGCTCTTTAATTTTCATGCTAATTATTCCTGTAATTTTATTTTTGCATTTCTTCCTGTAATTTTATTACCTGTATTTTAATTCCTGCTTTAGTTTTACTTTCGGGTTAGCCTTATTGGACCCATTGGACCCGGCCCAACTCCCACCTACCACCCCTTCCATATTTAAGCCACCCTCACCATTCTCTCTCCTTATTACTCATTCTCACCATTACTCCTCTTCTTCTTCTTCATTACTCTCTCCACCTACCAACCGTAGGCAAGTGCCAACTTGCTTCTTGATGGATCCCCATTATTATTGTTCCATCATCCTCCTTATTTCATTCTAAGTCTCTTTAGTACTTAGCATTTTCAATTTCCATGGCTAATTTGTTGTAGATTTAAGTTTGTTATATTTTCGGGTTTCTTAGGTTTTGATCTAGTAAACTTTGATATCTTCAAGTTTTGATGGTTCCATGTTGTAGAGAATTTCGTTCTACCCAATTTTGACCTAAGGAAGTTCGAATTTGGACTCTGGATGAAGGTTTTATGGAACTTTGAAGCTTGGGTTCATGGTGTTCTTCTTCTCTGAAACTTGGAGAAGAAGAACAGTACTTGACTTGACCGCATGAATAAATCATGCGGCAAGTGATTCCCGGCCGCATGGACTTTCCCCACTTAACCGCATATGCGCCCTCGTCTTTCTTGAACCGCATGAACTTGTACTCCTTCTCCTGGCCGCATGGGCTTGACTTGGCCGCATGACACTTCATGCGGCAAGTAAACTCAGCCGCATGGACTCATTTACCGCCAGCCGCATAGGACTGAATCCCTCTCTTGACCGCATAGATTTCTCTCCTAAACCCAGCCGCATGAACCTGACTCACCCGCTGGCCGCATGAGGTCCTGAACCTTATGAACCGCATGAACTTCCCCCGCCGCCAGCCGCATAAGCAATCTCCTTGACCCGGCCGCATGGGGTTCGACTTGGTTGAGCCGCATGGACACATTTACCGCCAGCCGCATGAGCACCCTTTCCGCTGACCGCATGTGTCTTGTCTTTTCGGCCGCATGAGCCCAATTCATCCTAGCCGTATGGAACATCCCTTCCGCTTGCCGCATGGGAGTCCTACTCCCCAGCCGCATAAGATCCATCCTGGCCGCATTAGACTTAGCCGTATGGCTATTCTATAGCCCTGAATATTGATATTTTATTAGATATTTTACGTCCATTTTATATCCTTACGCCTTTTTGCATAAACTTGATAAATCATGATATGTTAATATTTCTATTAATTATAGATTGTTACGTGGGATGTACCATGTGTCATGAATTGAGTTATAGATACCCGGATTGACTGGAATTAAACCCTGAGGGTTGTAGACTCGACCCCACTGAATACTAGTTGACTTTCATGCCTTGATACCATTGATAATAATTGTTAGCTTGACTAAAATTGATCGTGCGTTCCTAGTTGGAACTAAAGAGGCTGGCTAGTCGTCTTATTGAATTGAATGAATGAGACACGTTCATGAAATGAACTATTGTAATCGACTGGCTAATCTCGAATATTGACATATAGGCACATGCAGGCTTCAAATTATTTATTTAATTATTTAGTTATTTTTCTATGAAAGAAGTAAGTGTACTTTATGGTCGAGGCATGATTACCGTGGTTAGATTTGATTGTTGCATTAAGCTATGTAAGACCTGCAACCTAACCGCACTGGTATCGTTGTAGAGTTGTGCATATCGTACCCCGTACGAAAGTACTCATTTGAATGACCATGATCCACGGCATGGGATTTCACTCAACGTAGAGACTATTAAGTTAAATAAAATAATGATTGCATGGAGAGAATGGATTCCCGAATTTTTACATGGCAGCCCCCTTGGAACAAGCAGTACCCGACGGGCCGACTGGTTCCCACAGATACTGTAAATCTGCCACACGGGCAGGGAACAGTATCTGCTTTTAGTATTATTGTATATTGTATATTGACGAGCGTCCTTCTAGGACTCGTCTAATTCATGCATGGGCCAATTGATTGACTGGATAGACTAGCCTTGCTTGCACATAGTAAGAACTGAGAAATCCCTAATTGCATTATTCCAGGATAACTTGGAACTCATAATAGCAAGCCATAGGAGTTGATTGGCCGTTCAAGATGATCTGTTTGTGCACTGTACTCTGTTACCTAACTGGGATGATCAGAATGTCAGGACATGACGGGCCAACTTTTGTCCTTATTTGGTTGGGAGGTTGGTTCGAAGTGTCTTGATGTGATGTGAGTTCTAGTAGCAAGCAGAGATCTATTATTATATTCTCTTACTTACTGGTTTAGTCCTTCATATCGTCCTCCCTTGTGGTACTTGCTATTAGAGGTCTAACCTCTCTGGTTTTGCATGGCCAGATTTAGAGCCAGTCCCCGAGGATCCAGCTTACTTCTACCTCCAAGATGGTCAACACTAGAAGGATGATCGCAGGAGGACTCAAGTGGGTTTTCTTACTTCCCCGCTCATTTTGTTAAATACTCTATACTTTGCCGTTTGGCACCGACATGTTAGTCGGATTGTCTTGTACTTACTTTTTACATAATTGTAACTAAAGTCAGACTGCAGCTGATAACAATTGTGTATACCTTACTACATCATCTGGCTATGTTTTGTAAAGCCAGATGTCAAGAACATTTTGACAAAGCGTTTGGGACGCCTTACTGCTTTACCTTACATGTTCTATATTTCTGTTTCTTGTTTGAATGATTGAGACAATAGATGTGAAGTTACCATAGTAGGACTTTTATGTAGTATGCACCCCCTCGTCTGGTTAGACAGCATTGATCGTATTATACGGTATTCATCTACCCGTAATACGTAGCTGGCTGAGTCATCCCCCCGCTCTCCAGTATTCTGGTTCTGGGGCGTGACAATGATAAAGATTATAGTTTAGCCATTTTGACCAGAAGGTCATATCATGAAAATAGTGCGCAAGGAGACGTGTTTTAGTGGGACATGATATATCTACATGAAGGCGGGCTTGTCTAGGTCTTACATATGAAATTTGTTGAGAGAAAAAGTTTAGTGTTGTTCTCCAAATATATAAGTCACGGTAGGGGACGCCAGAAGATCAAAAATAGAAAGTGGGAGTTCACGAGGTGATAACTAATGCACAAAATAAAGAAGATCAAGTTAAAGCATGAAATAAAATTAATTAAAGAATCCCGTAAAAATAATTTAGGATCACAGTTCTAGAGAGAAGATAGCCTCTTAAATGAATACGGTCAATGAACAATTAAAATATTATTCAAATTGCAACTGGGTTAGAAGGTTACCATAAAAGATCGAGATTCGAAGGAAAATCGAGTAAGTAAAGATTGAGATACAATACAGTTTGGTAGATGACTAGCAACGCTTGTGTATATACTACTATCATGGTCATGAGTGACATGACATTTAGTATGGAATACTTCCAATTTATTAGGGCTATCTTGGTGGCCTAATATTAAAATTGAAAATCCAAGTTTCCTCCAAAAGTTCCTTAGTAAAATTTTCTAAAATGAACTATCCAAATTTCGTATTCACTCCAAGCCGTCAAATTTAATCATGACCAAATCAAATCCCTTTCCAAGTAAACTTCCATCACGTCACTACTAACCTTTCCAAAATTTAACATTTCCACTCCAACTTTTAAACTCAAGAAACTCATGAATCAAAATTTTTTTATATCACTTCATAACTTTAAAACTCCAAAAATTTCTCCAATAACCCTCAAGATGAACTTTTAACATATCACGAATAATCTAAAATTTACAGCTCAATATTTTAACGCACTCATCACATAACTTCTATTTCTAAGTCATTCAAACAAAATCACAACTTTTTAAATGGTAAATTCCTTTAGTCAATCAAAATAACTTTTCACCACATCTTTAGTAACTTTTTCTAAAGATTGTAATATTAGCAATCTAACAGTAAACTCAATATTCAAATGTTCTTATCAGTCATCCAATCAATTTTTTTCCAAAATTTCTAATCAATCTCGAATAACCTTTATTGTGTCACAAATTAAATCTATATATTTTTCTTCTTCAATCATTAATCCAAATCTTAAACTCAAAATTTAAATAGGAGTTATTAATCATAATTCATACAAGAGTTTAAAGTAGATCCTCAATTTGATTATATATCCTTCAAAATATTTTTAACCAAAATTCTTAATAACCTTACTCCAAACTTAAAATTTCAAAATTTTAAGAACTTATTAATTGGGAACCATACAACCCAATTTAAAACCAAGCTTTATCAACCGCCCTCATAATCTTACAGCAGCATTTAAATTTCAAAAATTCTTTTCAACTAACTTTATATCTATTCAAGGATGTAGAGCTATAATTCACTGAATCATAAGTATTTTTCAAAGACCTTCAAAAATCAAAACTCAAAATCAATTCAATTTCCTTTCTCAATTGTATATAGATTCCTCTATCATTTTGTAGATAAAAAAGAATAAAGTTCTAAAATCCTTCGAAGTTATTAATGTTGCTATTACCCAACTTGGAATCAACTAATCCCTAAGTTCACACTTCTTGAAAATATGGTACCTCTATCCTCATAGCTTTATAACTCAATTATGATCTCAAGGCATACTAGTTGTCAATGTAATCATTCTAGCCATGTGGTTGACCAATGAGCATGTATTAGTGTAGTTATTTTCATATCAAGTATGGAAATAAGGATTACGGTAGGATGAGCTCAAGCAAGATGTAAATCAAGGAGGTCGAACGAGTTTGGAATTTGAAGTCAAGAAAGGGTGTCAAGTAGGTAGATGAGATTCTAGACTCTAATCCTATATTGCAGGCCCATTCGGTACAGTCATGTAACCGAAACGGCAAACTCGACCTGCATGGGCCACCATAAAAATATGTAACATCCCAGTCCCAAAATACGTAGGACTTGGTACATCGACATGCCAGCTATATACATACGAAGTATACTCCAATATATGAAAACCTCGTATGAATACATAAGCTGTAAAATACAGTAGACCAAGAGTAATCTAATCTCATCCACAAATAAGAGAATAATAATATAAATAAACTATAAAATTTGTTGTTTATACATGTAGTTGGGCGGAGACAAATCTACTACCAACTATCTCAAAAGAAAGAAATATACAAGAATGAATAGAGGAAATAACAAGACGAGCCAAGTGCAATCATCTTCGAAAGGATGGAGAAGATCACGGCCTCGGCTAGAACATCTGCAATATCATAGAAGCACACACCTGGAGAGATAACCAGGTCCTCAGAGGGACGTAACAAGATACATAAAGAACATGCCACATAACAGAATATATATATACTACGTCATAAATCACAAGTAAAGTAAATAGTCCCACTCGTAACAAGATCAAATACCTCACCATCGAAATAGTGGACTACCCCAACAACCAAACAACGACAAGGGGTAATACACTATACCGCGATGCGATATTGTCCCAAGCTACAAATGGAATGGGGTGATATAACATTGACGAGGGTTACCTAACCATTCTAATGTGTTTATGTAATAAGAACAAACCTTCAACGCATGGGCACTCTGGCTCAGTAGCAGTAATCTCAGGTATGGTCCCATCAGGATACCAGGGACCTCAAAGCATAACATTCATCGAATGTCAGAGGCCAGCAGTAAATCAGTATCAGGATCCAGGACCGTATCTCCCGCGGAGATAATCGGCAATAAGGAAGTGCATACTTGGCCCATACGTTATGGAACTGTTCTTCCCACCCAATGCCTAACAAAGTCACATCCATGTCTCATATACCTCTACTAACTGCTAAGTCTCCTAACATGCCTCTATTAGCAGTTAGCCCTAACGCATGCGCATGGGGGATTAACCCACACACAAGAACCTCTACATGCTACTCATCTCACACATCCTTATGGTACAACTGTGCCAAAGTATATGTAATATACTACAAACGGTAGTCTCTTAACTCTAAGTCCACATGCAATCAAAGGATAATAGCAAAGTATATCTAATATCTCTGAGGAGACAGTAAATCAAGAACGGTAAGAACTAAAAATAAATGAACAGTGATATGTAATAAAATGTAAAGTGAATATAAATAGTATAATGGCAAGGTATCTTGCCTGAGGTTATGTGCAAAAGAGAATAATCCAGTAGCTCGAACAGACAAATAAACGAAGCAAGAAAAGCCAAATCTCGCAGATGACTCTGGATGTTGCAACAAACATCACGAACAAGTTTGAAATAAAAGATATGCCTAGAAAACGTCTGTCCAAAAGTTAAATTCTAGAATATGGACAAAATCGTAATTTTGGGTCAAAACGATGTCCGCCGTTGGACCCGCTTTACACCGAAATGCTTGCCAATATCTACGGTCTCTAAAGTCGTCAAACTATATGTCTACAGATTTGTTTTGATGAGATGAACCCAACGGTATGTCCAATTTTGGATTTCGGTGGGCTGTGCACAAAATCGCCCGTTGAGTGGGATTGTGGGCCCGCCAAAATAGCGTCCCGATCAACCTTCTCAGAATTGATCCAAACTTAGTTCACAGGACCAGAAAAATATTTCGAGTCCAATGGCGCAAGTTTCGTCACGATTTGATGAGTGTGCACAAAGTTGTGACTTAATTTGCAAAGGGTCGATATGGGGATATCTCGACGGATACGCACTGATTTCGTCACGCATATGCAACGAAATCGAGTTTCGTCCGTTCCCACATGTCGACAACATCCATACGCGCCTTTCAATGTGCATAGTGCGCGACTACGTCGTCCGGTTTGTTGGGATGGACGCCGTATCGGGGTATTTTTCTAATTTTTGAAATTAGAATTTACAATTTTTCATGAAACTTTAACAATGTGTAACTTTCTACATACTAGATGAAAAGTGAATCCAGAAGGTGCGTTACAATCTCGGTTATGTTATCTTTGACTGAATTTAATTAGTTTCTACAAAAACTTAATGTACAGAATAAAAATTGGCCGACAAGTTGGTGTTTTACAACAGTTTTTAATATTTCAGAAAAGTGGATTTTTCTACAACTTCGTCTTGATTTTTTGAGCAAGTTGGATGGCCATGTTGAAATCCACCTGGGGGATCTCGAAGAGGGTCATGTGGGCTTTCTACACAAATTTACGGAATCAAAAACGAACAAGAATTGACAGAGAAATTGATCGGGGAAGTGGGATACCTTAAAGTGGGAATCTGTTGTATTATTGTTGTTGTTGTTGTTGCCATGACGACTCGGGGAGGCGGAGATGCCGTCGCTCCGGCGAGGCTGACACACACGTCGAGGAGAGGGAGGAGGATGGAGGATAGAGGAGGAAGAAGGTGGACGAAGAGATTCAGATTTTAGGGTTTTCCAAAACTTATATATATACATTTGTTTGGAAGGGGGTCGGCCAAAATAACTTGTTGTTACTTTAATAAGGTGTGGGCGGCCTCTCCCATGGTGCTGCTGCTTTGTTTAGCTTGAGTGGTCGGTTCCCACAAGGTGGGGCCAACCACACATTGCCCCTTTTTTCTTTTCTTTTCTTTTCTAAATCTTCAATATATATTTATATATATATATTTCTTTTATATATATATATATATATATATATATATATATATATATATATATATATATATATACACAAAATCTATTTAAATCCAAATAACACTTTAAATGTCACATATCCAATTATTTAATATATTTAAATATAATTACATATATATATATCCTATTCACAATAAACCAACTCAAAATAATAATAATATTTAAATAGAATAAACATATTTATTTATTCTCCACAAAATAATTTAAATAATAATAAAATAATAAAATCATCCCAATGGGTGGACTTATACCGCACACCCTTATCCGGGTCCAAAAATTTGTACAAATATTGCATGATATTATTTAATAATAAAATACCAATAATAGTACGAATAATTAAATAATTAGAAATTGCACATAAAATTCTAAAATAATTTAAAATATATTTGTATATACATAAAATATGCCTACAAGGCTACATTTGGTCACACTACATGCTTACATGGGCTTAAATTGGTTCGGGCCCAATTCGGACTGGTTTGGATAAACCGGGTCATCTAAAAATCAATATATAAAATAATATCTAAATAAAATATTTTAAATGCATTATTTCACAACTCCGCCTAGTTTTCCTAGTTCGGACTGAACTATGGCTAGGCCTCCCACGACATGGCTAATATACTGGTCAAAGCACACTGCTACATCTTTCGTGCCAAAATTCATGGTCGTCTTGTGCTCCAAACGCAACAATGAGGTCATTTTTAATAATTAATAAAAACCATAAATTGTATAAATTAAATTTGAAGTCTAATAAAATAATAAAAAATATTTAAAAAAATAGTGGTTTTACACGTACCGACCCATCCTTCTTGGGTACAAAAAGTACCAGTGCACCCCAAGGTGAAGAACTCGATCGGATGAAGCCCTTGTCCTGCAGCTCATCCACCTGCTTCTTCAGCTCCACTAACTCACTGTTGTTCACTCGATAGACATGCTGAGAAATCGGTTCCGCACTGGGAACCAAGTTTATCGAGAACTCTACATCTCTGTCCGGTGGAAGCCCTGGCAACTCCTCCGGGAAGACGTCCATGAACTCTGCGATCAAAGGATGTGGAGCCGCTTGCTCCTCAACTGAAGCTCCGTAGAAAAGTCTACCGTCCGGCTATGCCTGCCGTCGGGTGTACTCAAACTCTGGCTCTCCTGGCACCCCAAACAGAACTCTACCCCCTCGGCAATCTATGCTGGTTTGGTGCCTGCTCAACCAGTCCATACATAATACGATATCGTAGTTCGGTAGTGGCATTACGAGCAGGCTCACCTCCAACTCTCGGCATCCCAAAATGATACTCCGCCCTCTGCAAACATCACTCATGAGGATAACTCCACCCCCGGTTGTGATCTTGCAGGTCCTAGGCAATAATTTCGAAACTAGGCAGTGTCTGTGGGAAGCCCCAAAATCAAATAGTACAAAGGTTGGAATGGAGTCGAGAAGAACCGAACCTACAATCAGCTCTTCGATGGCCTCTGTATCCTCGATCGCCATGGCGAAGGCTCGCCCCTGCTGGCCTTCCTTGGCCTGCTGCTGGTGCTGTACGAACCGCTGCTGCTGAGTTGGCAACGGACCCTTCTACGGTCCCCCTGGAGCCCTGGCTCCGGCTCCCTGAGCTGCTCGTCACGAAGATAGAGGGCACTCCCTCAACTGGTGCTCTGTCGACCCACAGAGTACGCATCTCTCGAGCCTCTTCCTGCAGTCGTTCCATACGTGCCCTGGTTTCTTGCAGAAACGACAACTGACTGGCTGCTGCCTAGGGCCCTGCTGCTGCTGCTGCCTTGGCTGCTGGTGCTGCACCGACTGATGCCTCGGCTGCTGTGGCTGGAACCTCTGTGGCTGCTGGTGCTGCTGCTGAAAGTGCGGCCTCTTGGCCGGTCCGTCGCTACCACTAGCTTCCTGGGTGTCTCGCCCCCTCTTGAGCCTAAGCTCAAGATCATCCTCTGCGGCTAAGGCATCCATTAGGATAACCTCAAAGGTAGTGCTGCGAGCACTCTTGGTATAGGACTTAACCTCCTTTACCGATCCCTTTTTGAACCTCCGGGCCTTCGTCGCCTCGGACAATCCCTCGACAAATCTGCCCAGACGGCAGAACTCCCCTGAATACTCCTCTACGGACTGGCTCCCCTAGACTAGTGCCTCGAACTGAGTCTCGAGGGCTCCTAGCGCTGCATCCGGGAATAACTTCTCCTTGAACAGCTTCTTGAATGCTGCCAAAGTCTGTCCCGGAGTACCAACCCACAGATCGGTCTGGTACCAAGTGCGGGCCAGATCCTGTATAATGCTGGCCGCTGCCTCAATCTGAATCCTTACCGGAATCTCAGCTAATCTGAATATCTCCTCCATGTGCTCTATCCACTCGTTGGCATACAGGATCCCCTCTGTCCCCCGGAAGTCCCTCGGGTGCATCTTCTGGAAATCTTCGATGCCCTTCTCCCTCGGCTGGTACGGCTGCTGAACTGCAGCTAGCTGAGCTACTGCTCTCTCTACTGTAGTCAGGGCCAGATTAATGCCCCGACTAAACTCTGTAGTCTGCCTCTACTGCTGGGCCTGCTGGCTCTCCATGAACTGCTGAAAGAACGTGAACAGCTGAACTGCATCAACTGTCCCTGAAGGCGGCTGCCGCTGCTGAAGCACCTCTGGAATCACTGGACTCGGCCCATGTGCTACAGGTGGAGGGGGTCCTCCGAACGTAGCTGAAACGCCTACCCCAGCTGGCATGACTGGGGCTGCGGTACCGGGGGCTGGCTGTTGAGTATGAGAGGTGGCAGACCTCTCATCGGCGTCCCCCTGGCCCTGACGATGTGATCTCGTCTCAACCATCCTGGAGACATATCAAAAGAAACAATTGCTGAGAATGAGTCAAAATAGCAAGGGAGGACAGTTATATTCAAAGGAAGACAAAAAGCAGCAAAATGTAGTTATACGAAATCTGATAAAGAGTTTTTCCTAATGTGATTGAGTACCTTCAAAAATATCCTAATCTTACTGCAGGCTGCAGTGATACTCTAGTTCGAATACCAACACATTTCTAAACTAGGACCTGCATGGGCCACCACTAACACGTGTCACGATCCGCACCCAGTGTAAGGGCACGAGACGTTGGTACGTCCAGCATACACTGCAGTGTCGGCGGTAGAACGCTGTCCTAGGTCACATACATCTAACAGTTTATAAGGTACCTGTACAGTTTATATACTCAGAATGGAGGTGACATAAATAAGTACACCTCAATCACAGCTAAGGAAGAAAGTACGAAATGATAGAATAGATGAAACTCAGAATCCACAGATGATAAAACAAGATAGAGAGGTAACTGAAATCTAATATAAACATCTCCACAAATCCAGAGTACAACTCCAATAAATACAAGTGTATCATAACATAAAATAATAGAACTAGCCTAGCTAACTAGCCTAGTCTACAGAGGTAGTATCATCAGCAAGTGCTGGGTCCTCCTGAGAGTCCAGCTTAAGTGTGTCGTCTATGCCTGCTCCGTAATAAGTGGGACAGAACTCCTCAATGTCGTCTGTAAAATTTTAACAGGTCCAGTCAGGACTGGAACGAGTACAGTACATCTCATGCAGTTCATAATGTGACATGATATATAAATATGCGATAGAGTAAGATATATGAAACGCTGCAGAATATACATGAAGTAAAAGAGAGAGAGCTGTAATATAAATAGATACTATAAATAGAGAACGACAATGAACTAGTGATTTAGAGTACAAGATGAACATGTAAACGGCTTGAATTTGCACATGAGTAATCTAAGAGTTTGCACATGAGTATACTACTTTAGAATTTTTCATATGACCATTTATACTCTCCCGTACCCCAATCAATACACAAAGATCCAGACAGGTTATGTTATTGCACATGATATCACATGAAGGCCCATAATAGGGTGCACATGATTGTATACATGAGGGCTCCGTGAACATGAGAGTACATGAATCATGAGAGTGCACATGAATGGTGAAAGCACCGGAGTACATGATGAAAGTGAAACGCACATGACATACTGTAACCCGATGCTCTCGAGGGGGATAACATCTCATGAAGGGATCCATATAGTACCAATCCATGTTAAACATCGTGACAACATCAGGTAAAGTAATCTAGAGCGTAAATGTAAATCCTATCAAGTATGAAACGGTCAGAGAATGTACTCGCCTGATATCCTGAACGTCTGTATGAAATACTGCCTGAAGAGTGCTGTCTGGCTCCTAATCAGAACAGTACAAGTCATAACATGTCCAGCTAATAAAGTAAGCTACTATGATGCAGTCTACATGATATTAGGTCAATCCTAGACCAAAGTCAACCCTGGTCAACTATAAGTCAAAGTTAGGTCAACTAGGTCAACCTAGACTCAATGAAGACTCACTAGGCCTAACCAGTCTACCCTAGCTAGTATACACCATACACAAGTCTATATGACTTTACACATGTGTATATTCCTTATACTCAATTCCACACAAGACTACCATAGACTATGTACCTAGGTTATAGGCCATAGGCCCTTATAGGCAGTACACATACACTCCATATATATATCTATATATATATATATATATATATATATATATATATACACATATATGTATATATCAATAGGAATCTTTATTTACAGATTCACATATTTAGCTATATATTACATATATATAGAGAGGGGGATAGTGAGAAAGAACATTTGAATATGTAATAGGCTGTGTACATAGCAATGTGTGTCTAACATAGGCATGTGGGTATGAACATATCAATGTGTGTCATTAGATTACATGTGACAGTAGGTAGGTGGGTGAGTTTGTGTGCAATTAAATAGGAGGCCATGTTTGTGTGAGCTTAGTAAAATCTCAGGTTTGCAACTTAAAATGTGACTTTGTATATATGAAGCATATGTGACAGTGAACAATGTGATATTGGTGTGTGCATGAGTGAATATAGTGTGACAGTCATATGCTTTTGTGTGTGTGTATAGCTAGATACAAATCAATGTGTGTACGTGTACATGAGTGTAGGCATGTGTGTGTGTGTGTTTAATGTTCTGTACAGGAAATAAATCAGTGTCTCAGTTGTGTGTGTAGCATTGAACATTCCTAGGTTCCAGTTTAAATGAAAACATTCTATTTAACCCATATCAAACTGTTAAACTAATCAGTTAAACAGTGTCTCAGGAATCTCAGGTTTTAAACTAATGACAGTTCAAAGGAAACAACAGTTAACATACCAATTCCACATTCGAAAACCCCATTGCTTCACACAAACCCCAATTAACATGATTATCAACCCTTACACATGTAGGTAATCTAATCTAAACATTGCAGCAACATTAAATCAGAGAAAATGCAAATTGAAAATCAGAAATTGATTCAGTACAGGGGTGTATCAGTGAACATTGCAATCCCAATGTATTCGAACACTCATTCATCAATTCAACACAAAAAATGAACCCTTACAAACCTTAACATGTCCGCTAAATGTACAAAAATTAACCCACAACTAATTACATGATATTTAACATTCAAAATTAAAATAAAATAGAAGAACAGTGCATTCATAGACTGATACTCGACAGTATCAGTCAAATGGGAAAATTACCATTTAAACATTAAAAATAACAATTAACAATAGGTTAATGGTTGGTAATTAACAACAATTATGTGTACGTGTCCTACATATAATATCGTGTCCAAGAACAGGACACGAATGTGTCCAAACCTACACAAATCCAATATAGACGAATTAGGTTCAGTCCACAGTACACCCGTGTCCAGTACGAGTCGATTTACTCACTCGACACGAACTCAATGGACACGAGGCCTTGGGAGTGTCGTGTCAGACATTGCCCCAAGCTCTGTGTCCAAGGACATGCGTCCACATGTCCAGAATAAGTCACACGACCACCCGAGTAGCAGGACAGTGCTGTTTGCGCGCGTGTGGCGTGTCCACGAGTCCAGTCTCGACACGAACTGGACTCGAATCCAGCTCAGTCGTGTAGAAATTAATAAGCCACATAAAAACCTATTTTTCTATTCAAAAACATTTCTAAAACAGGGTCAAAATGCCCACTGTGGCATTTCGTCGAACACATTTAAACCTAGACTGATACGTGTCCGGTACGGACACGTAAAGGACACGAAACCTATTCCTACAGTTAGAGGACACCTAGGGCTATGCAACCATGTCAAGAAATCGAAAATCTAATGGGTGGATAGGAAGTTACCTATGTGGTGCTCTTTCCTCAAGAAGCTCAACAATGGAGATTCCCTCTAGCTAGCTCAAAGCTCCAATGTAGTCCAAAACTGTTGTTTGCCTCCTCCAATAGTAGGAGAACATGAATTTGGTTGCAATGCAAGAAGTTTGAATAAAAATGGATGAATATTAATCAAAATAGAAAGGGTTGAATGAAGAAC
Source organism: Iris pallida (assembly GCA_029216955.1). Classification (NCBI taxonomy): domain Eukaryota; kingdom Viridiplantae; phylum Streptophyta; class Magnoliopsida; order Asparagales; family Iridaceae; genus Iris; species Iris pallida. The sequence goes on from JANAVB010023117.1 coordinate 124,398, forward strand.
AAACCTTGCTCTTGAAGAAATGGAGGAATGAACAAAAGAGGCAACTATTTTGAGAGGCATTAAATAGGGGGGTGTCCCTAGCGGCCGGCCAAAAAAATCTTGGGTTAGGGTTTTAGGAATATATCAATGGCTCTTCTTTCATCTAGTCTAATCAAGGGTCTAAAGTCTAGGTTTCACACTAGTCTTAATGTTGCAACCTAGTTAGCTCCAACTAATCATGACTTAACTAAAAATAATCATAACTAACTAATACTAACCATGGCTCACTAAGACTAGCTATGACTAATCTAGATTAGGTCCAATCTAGGTTAGGGCTAACCACAACACATGACAGTTAATTAAATAATATTAAAATCACACCATTCCAAATAATATATATTAATTCCAAATAATTTCAAAATGACAAAAATACGCTCAAACTAGAAATGTGGTAGTGACAGTTCTCAGACTACAACCAGATCAAGATGTTCCCTGACGACGAGAAGCACACATCTTTTCGAACACCATTGGGGGTATACTGCTATACGGTGATGCCCTTCGGATTGAAGAATGCAGGGGCAACATACCAGCGAGCCATGAACACAATTTTTCGCAATCATTTGCGCAAAACTGTGGAGCGCTACGTAGACTATATTGCAGTCAAAAGTCGTCTCAAGAGCAACCACCTCCATGACTTGAGAACGGTGTTCGAACTAATGCATGCACACCAACTCAAGATGAATCCAACCAAGTCTTTCCTGGGAGTCTCCAGCGGCAAGTTCCTTGGTTTCGTCATCACTTCAAAGGGTATACATCTGGACCCGGAGAAAGTGAAGGCTATTCTCGACATGCACCCTCCAAGAAACCTCAAAGAGCTATGCGGACTACAAGGAAGACTATCCTACATCAGACGATTCATTTCGAACCTCTCTGGAAGGTGTCAACCATTCAATCAGCTCATGAAGAAAGACGTATCTTTCTTTTGGACTGAACAATGTCAACGCGCATTCGACGACATTAAGGCGTATCTTACAAGCCCTCTAGTATTGTTTGCTCCAATAATTGGGAAGCCCTTCTTACTATATGTCCGTGCCATGGATCATTCCCTTGGTGCCCTCTTAGCTCAGAAGAACGAAGGCGGCCATGAACAGGCAATTTACTACCTCTGCCGTACGATGGTTGGTGCCGAGCACAGATACACACTGGTGGAGAAGGAATGCCTTGCACTAGTATTTGCCATCCAGAAGACACGCCACAATGTGTCTGGGCAGACTATCCATATCATATCTAAAGTCAACCCTCTCAGAATACTCATGATTAAACCGGGTTCTCTCAATTCCCGTTTAGCTACATGGGCAATGCTATTGACTCCATATGATATGATCTTCGTCCCTCAGAAGGCAGTAAAAGGTCAAGCATTAGCTGATTTCTTAGCAGCTCATCCGGTGCCAGAATCGTCCAAACTCTACGACGAAATCCCCGACGAAGTAGTGGAGTCTAACACTGTAACTGAAGAAATCTCTATTTGGCGAATGTTCTTTGACGGCGCATCAAGAACAGGACCGAAAGGAAACATCGTGGCTGGAGTAGGTGTCGTGCTCGTGTCACCTGATCATTTGGTCATACACCGTGCATATTCTCTCGTGGAACCATGTACCAAAAATGTGGCCGAATATAATGCCCTAATAATCGTGTCACGCCCCAGAACCAGAATACTGGAGAGCGGGGGCGGACACAGCCAGCTACGTATATTGAAATAGAATACATCTCAACTATACGGTCACGGCTGTCTAGATATGAGGGTTTACTACAAGCCAGCAGTCTCTTAAGGTCAAGCCTATTGTCTCAATCTCAAGCAATTAACAGAGTTACAAGATGTTAGAGCATCAAATATATATATATAAGGCGTCCCAAATATTACATATTGGATGATCATGAAGCTAGTCGTACAAAATGATAGGACTAGCAAGAGTTCAGTCGTACATGATCAACCCTAGGATTTGTTAATCATGTTTACAGCCCGTAGGCAGACAGTAAGTAAATGTGCATCGAGCTAACAGGTGCTCGTCGGCTAAACGCCTCAAAAGAATAAATTTACATATAAGTGGGTGAAACAAAAAAAAGGAAGACCCACTCGTAGCCCGGGTTCCGTCTAGTTGTCACCATTGGGCTGGAAGCTCGGTAGATCCTCGGGAGCCGCTCCGAAATCTGGCCATACAAAACCAGCTGGGTCAAACCCCAGAAAGAGCAAGTGCCACAAGGGAGGCCACAAATAAGAACAAAAGCCAGCATATCAAACATAAAAAAAAAGAAGGGAAAAATACCAGTAAATAAAGTACACAGAGCGATAAACGACTAGGGACGTGGAACCATTCCGGGAGCCAGGTTACAATCCTTAAACCAAACAAGGACCGGGATTGTACCCCTTCGCCTGAATAGTTCACTGTCTCTACCCATTTATCGTTAGAGATAAGTAAAACAATCATGATCAAGAGTTCCAGGTACAAGGGCTAGAGAAGACTTAGACAGAGCTGGACACCATTCATTCACAATCGGCCAAGCAAGTACTACGGCTTACTACTTTAACTAACTAGGGTTATCACAAGCCTAATTACTAACAAGATGCAAGTGAGAAACTCCCAGTCCCAAGCCCTGCAGACCATCCAGTTATCCTTCCGCGGGTTGAGAGTTATAGGTGGGTACATCGCCCGGGAGACAAATGTACCCTTAGGTGACTTAGAGGGTGCAACACATGACAGTGTGCTGGAAATGTGCTCTACTCGTCGGCAAGCTACAAGTCCATTAATGCCTCCAGATAACGAGACTGCCTGTGACCGGGAATTCTCCATGTTCTAATTTGATCTAATCATTAGCCTAGTCCAATTTAGCGCGAGTCCCTGGCCGTGGTACCCAGGAAGTCACGTCCTAGACATGATGCAAGACAAGACAAGTGGATTGTACAAGCAAGCAAGCAGGAACACCCACGGTGTCAAGGCAAGTCAAGTTAAGTTATCAAGTCAAGTCAAGTTAAGAGTGCGCCGCCACGGCCACTATCAAGTCATCAAGATAATTCATGTCAGGGTACTTGTCAGGAGTGCGCCACGACGGGCCACTATCATGTTATGCAAGTTCCTTGTCATACCAGGCCATGTACAATAGTCATTCCAAATATACAAGTAAAATCAAGTTCATGACAAAAGGCGTAAGGATATAAAATGGGCGTAAAATACCTGATACAATACCAATATATATAGGACTATAGAAGAGCCAAGACCAAGAAATAACCAATTCATCATAAACAAGTAGGTAGCACAAGGGGGTCAAGGTTTGGGCTACGCAGGGTATAGACTGCGCATACAAGGCTGCGCAAGGGTTACATTGCGCAAGGGGAGCAGTACGCAAGCCATACGCAATGCACAGTACGCAGGCCAGCATACGCAGGGGAGCAGTACGCAAGCCATACGCGATGCACAGTACACAGGCCAGCATACGCAGGGGCTATACGCAGGCCATACGCAAGGGGAGCAGTACGCAAGGGGAGCAGTACGCAAGGGGAGCAGTACGCAAGCCATACGCAATGCACAGTACGCAGGCCAGCATACGCAGGGGCTATACGCAGGCCATACGCAATGCACAGTACGCAAGGGGAGCAGTACGCAAGGGGAGCAGTACGCAAGCCATACGCAATGCACAGTACGCAGGCCAGCATACGCAGGGGCTATACGCAGGCCATACGCAATGCACAGTACGCAAGGGGAGCAGTACGCAAGCCATACGCAATGCACAGTACGCAGGCCAGCATACGCAGGGGCTATACGCAGGCCATACGCAATGCACAGTACGCAGGCCAGCATACGCAGGGGCTATACGCAGGGCGCAATACGCAGAAGACCCTAAGCAAGGGTTCTACGCAAGCAACACTACGCAGGAGCTCTACGCAGAGGCCGTACGCGGGAGCCGCGTGGCCAACAAGAGGGAAAGGCTGTGTTCTTCTCCTACCTCTGTCCGAGAGGAAGAACACCCAACCCAAAAACTTCAATTCTTCATAATTTGCCAAATCAAAACCAAATTTAGATTTTTAAGGTTCTAACTTGAGTAAAATTGAATTCTCTTCCACATGGAAGCATCAAAAACCCATAAAACCCAACTAAAATAGATCAAAACCATGTAAATCCGAAAATAGTTAAAACCTAGATCTAGAACAATGGAGACTCCAAATCACAAAATTCCAAGTTCTAATGTTGTTCTCCATGTCCTAATCTAGCTAATAAACAAATAAAAAGAGGTGCTTATTTAATGGCAAGATGCACTTGCCTATGGGTGTTGGTGGAGGAAGAAGAAGAAGAAGAAATTAATGAAGAAATTATGGAGGAGAGAGAAAGTAGGTGGGTTATAATGAGGGTGTTGTGGTGTAATGGAGGTGGTGTATAGGCTATGATGTTCCATCATGACAAACCAAACCAAACCAATCTCCAAAATAAAACCAAGCCATGGTCTAAAACCCAATTACAAGAATTCAAAAATCCGCAAGTCGAGAATAACAAAATACGTGCCAAAATCCAAATACGAGCATAATACGAAATACGGAAAATGAGGGTGACAACTCTACCCACCTTCAAAGAATTCCGTCCTCGGAATTAAATCAAGGAGCTAGAGATTGTCACGACAAGCTATACTAAGCACAGACAAGCTACACTAAGCAGTTCAATCATACAATCATACAATGCAAGCAAGGAAGGGAAAGCGTAAGGTATAAGAAAGACATTATACCTCACGAGTCAAACAGGTAGGGATATCGCGATCGGATGTCGTCCTCACGCTCCCACGTTGACTCACCTAGAGAGTGATGACCCCAAGCAACACGGACTAAGTTAATAGTCTTGTTCTTGAGCGTCTTTTCTCTCCGGTCCAATATAGACACGGGCCTCTCCTCATACGAAAGGTTGGTACCAACAACCAATTCCGAATGATCTAGGATATGGCTCGGGTCCGGAATGTACCGTCTTAATTGGGATACATGGAATACATCATGTACCTCACTTAGTGACGGCGGAAGAGCGAGACGATAGGACACATCGCCTACTCGCTCCAGAATATCAAACGGCCCTATATACCTAGGACTAAGCTTTCCCCGTACGCCAAAACGAATGACGCCGCGGGTAGGCGAGATCCTAAGGAATACATGGTCGCCGACGGCAAATTCTAAGGGACGCCGATGAGCATCGGCCCAATGGCGCTGGCGGTCCTGAGCAACTCGGATGTGATCTCTGACTTTCCTGACCACTTCAACCGTCTGAGAAATCAGTTCTGGACCGAGCATCTGCCTCTCTCCGACATCGTCCCATGCTAACGGAGATCTGCACTTCCTGCCATACAGAGCCTCAAAGGGTGCCATCTGGATACTGGCCTGGAAACTATTGTTGTACGAGAATTCCACCAGGTGCAGGTGATCCTCCCATGAACCACCGAAGTCAAGGGTACATGACCGCAACATATCTTCGAGAGTTTGTATAGTACGCTCTGATTGCCCATCTGTCTGCGGATGATACGCTGAGCTGAACTTGAGACGAGTCCCCAAACTTTGATGAAGACTGCGCCAGAAGTGCGATGTGAATCTCGTATCCCTGTCTGATACTATGCTGACTGGCACTCCGTGAAGTCTGACAATCTGCCTGAGATACATCTCTGCTAGCTGTGCCGTCGACTGTCCAACTCTAAAGGGAAGAAAGTGTGCCACCTTGGGAAGCCTGTCCACAATGACCCAAACAGCATCTCTACCTGCCGGAGACCTGGGTAATCCAGTCACGAAATCCATGGTAACGTGTTTCCATTTCCATTCTGGGATCGGTAAAGGTTGAAGAAGTCCAGCTGGCCTCTGATGTTCAGCCTTGACTTGTTGGCAAACCAAACATCGGGAGACATACCGGGCTATCTCCCTCTTCATACCATTCCACCAAAAGTGCTGACGAATATCTCCGTACATCTTCGTGCCGCCTGGGTGAATGGAATACTGCGAACTGTGAGCCTCTGCCATGACTTCCTGTCTGATATCTCCGCCGGGTACACAAAGACGTGTGCCGTGTCGGAGTGTACCATCTTCATGAATACATAACTCTGGCCTTCTTCCTGCCTCGCACTCTGCTCTGAGCCGCTGAATCTTAGAATCTGTTAATTGTGCTGTCCGGATCCTCTCAACTATGGTGGACTGAATCTGTAGGCTGGCCATCAAGGCCACATTGGAAGGAATAATCACTTCCACTCCCATCTTCTGAAGATCTGCCAATAGCTCTGGTTGCGCCGTCAAGAAATAAACTCCGGCTCTCCTGCTCAATGCATCTGCTACAACGTTGGCCTTCCCTGGATGATACTGCAAATCCACATCATAGTCCACAAGTAGCTCGAGCCATCTTCTCTGCCGCATATTAAGATCCTTCTGGGTGAAAACATACTTCAGGCTTTTATGATCAGTAAATATCTCCACTCTGTCCCCGTACAAGTAGTGCCTCCACAACTTAAGTGCAAACACTACCGCTGCTAGCTCCAAGTCGTGGGTCGGGTAATTCTTCTCATGATCACGGAGTTGACGTGACGCATAAGCAATTACCTTCCCATGCTGCATCAAAACACATCCCAATCCTCTGCCTGAAGCGTCACAATAAACTGTGAATCCTCCGGTCCCATCTGGAAGTGTGAGAATGGGAGCCGTTATCAAACCTCGCTTCAACTTCTCAAATGATTCCTGACATTCTGCTGCCCAAACGAACGGCACATCCTTGCGGGTCAACTGGGTCATCGGCGCTGAAATCCTTGCAAAATCAGAGACGAACCGCCGGTAGTAGCCGGCCAACCCAAGAAAGCTGCGAACTTCTGCCACTGAGCTGGGTACTGGCCATGCCTCGATAGCCACAATCTTCTGGGGATCCACTTCCACTCCTCCTCTGGTAATGATGTGACCCAAGTATGAAATGCGATCGAGCCAGAACTCGCATTTACTGAACTTGGCGTACAACTGGTGCTCTCTGAGAATCTGAAGAACCACACGGAGATGCTGCTCATGCTCCGCCTCACTCTTGCTGTAGACCAGGATGTCATCAAGGAATACTATCACAAACTGATCCAAGTAAGGCATGAAAATACGGTTCATAAGGTCCATGAACACTGCCGGCGCATTGGTCGCTCCAAAGGGCATAACTAGAAACTCCCAATGCCCGTACCTAGATCTGAACGCCGTCTTCGGGATGTCCTGCTCTCTGACTCTGATCTGGTGGTATCCTGACCGCAAGTCTATCTTCGAGAAAACTGAAGCCCCCTTGAGTTGATCAAACAAGTCATCTATCCTTGGAAGAGGGTATCTGTTCTTAATTGTCACTGAGTTCAAGGTACGATAATCTACACATAGCCTGGACGTACCATCCTTCTTTTTCACAAGAAGCATCGGGGCTCCCCAAGGCGATCTACTAGCACGAATAAATCCCTTGGTTCTAAGTTCTTCAATCATTTTGTACAAAATCTCCAACTCTGAAGGCGCCATTCTGTAGACTCGCTCTGATACTGGTGCTGTTTCGGGAATCAAGTCGATGGTGAACTCGATCTCCCGCTCTGGTGGCATCCCTGGAAGTTCCTCTGGGAAGATATCTGGAAACTCTTCAACTATCCGGGGCAACTGCACTGCTGCTACTGCCATCCGCAATACTGGAGGAGATGGCTCTACTGTGCCTCTGGTAAATGAAAACTCTGGCTCTCCGGGAATACTAAAGACAACTCTGCCAACATGGCAGTCTATCCTAGCATAATGGTTCCTCAACCAATCCATGCCTAGGACTATATCATAGTCCGCCATAGGGAATTCTATGAATCTAGCGGGGAATTCTCTACCGCTAACTACGATCCGACACGAGGAGAACACTCGATCTACTCCCACAAGACCATTACCAGTAAGTATATTGAGCCTCACTGATAATGACTCGGGCTCCAACCCTATCCGTGTCGCGAATCGTGCAGACATGAATGAATGCGATGCACCAGAATCAAATAATACGGATGCTGGAAAGGTGTTGACGAGAATAGTACCTGCCACTACCTCACCTGGTGCAACTTCTTCTTCCATGGTCATCATCATAGCCTGACCTCTAGCTGCGGGTCCCCTCTGCTGGAAACCCCTCTGTCGGTTCTGTGCTGGAGCCTGGGTGAACTGCTGCTGGTTCTGTTGCTGAAAGGCCTGGGCCTGAGGCAACAATGGCCTAGGGTACTGCTGCTGCTGCTGCTGGACTGGAACTGGGGCTGGTCCCCTCACTGAAGAACTAGAAAGGTTGGATGATGATGGACCTCCCCTATTCGGGCAGGTCCCTATCTGGTGGTCTGCTCCTCCACAAGCCAGGCACAATCCCTGTGCCCTACGACACTCTGCCACTACATGGCCCGGCTTCCCGCAATGAGAACATCCCACCGCGGAAGACTGCTTCTGCTTCTGCTGCTGCGGGTACGTCGGGGTCGAATGCTGAACCGACGTCACTGAGGCCACCCGCCTCGGAGTTCCAATGGTTAATCCCCTAGCTGCCGGGGCTGGAGCTGAAGATTGGTGCATCTGGTTGTGGGACCGTTTCCTGCCTCCGGTCCTGTCCACAATTCTCCGGGAGGTATACTCATGCCTCCTTGCTGCTTTCAATACTGCATCGAACGTCTGGTGCTCGAACTGTTCCACAGCCAATAATATCTCCAAATGCAGTCCCTGCTGGAACCGCTGAGCCCTATCGAACTCGGTTGCCACCAAGGTGGGGGCGAACCTACTCAGTCTAGAAAACTCGGTCGCATAGCCATCGACCGTCCTGCCTCCTTGCTTCAAGTTGGTGAATCTGGTCTGCAGGTCGTACCGTGCCACCGCATCGAAGTACTTTGTCTGGAATCTTTCTCTGAACGTCGCCCAAGTGACTGGTGCTGCTAATCCCATGGCCTGAGCTGCCCACCAATCGCGAGCCAAGTCTAACAATTGTAGGCGTACCACCGCCACCTTCTCATTTTCAGGTGTCCTAGCCGCTTCTAGAACCACCTCGGTATCCTGAAGCCAAGCGTCCGCGGCAATCGCATCTTCACTGCCGTCAAAGAAGGGAGGGTTCAAGCGCTTGAAACTGTTGGCCGCTTGATTTCCTTGGGGACCTCCTCGGTTTAGTGCATCATGAACTTCCTGGTGCAAGGCGTCGCCTCGACGATCTTGGGATGCAAGCAGTTCTCTGATAAGCCCTACCAAAGGTCCCTCATCCTGTCTAGCTGGTTGAACGGGCGGAGCTTCCTGAACTAGGGGTTCTGAGCCTCCGGGAAGCATAACTCGGGAGGCTACTCCAGAGTGCTGAACTTGATCTTCCTGGCGCTGGGGTGCTTGTCGAGCTTCCTCTGGCTGGTTGGCAGGTCCGGGAGTAATGCCGCTGAAGAAGACGACATAGGGAACAATAAGGAAAGGACCAGGACAGATCAATGATACAAGCATGTGATCAGGTCAAGAATCTCAGGGATTTGAAAATACGGGTGGAGATCAAGGGCGAATATTGATTGAGACATCTATGGGTAAACCCTCACATTTCTTGATTGACAAGACCTGCATGGGCCACCACTTAAACCGTGTCACGCCCCAGAACCAGAATACTGGAGAGCGGGGGCGGACACAGCCAGCTACGTATATTGAAATAGAATACATCTCAACTATACGGTCACGGCTGTCTAGATATGAGGGTTTACTACAAGCCAGCAGTCTCTTAAGGTCAAGCCTATTGTCTCAATCTCAAGCAATTAACAGAGTTACAAGATGTTAGAGCATCAAATATATATATATAAGGCGTCCCAAATATTACATATTGGATGATCATGAAGCTAGTCGTACAAAATGATAGGACTAGCAAGAGTTCAGTCGTACATGATCAACCCTAGGATTTGTTAATCATGTTTACAGCCCGTAGGCAGACAGTAAGTAAATGTGCATCGAGCTAACAGGTGCTCGTCGGCTAAACGCCTCAAAAGAATAAATTTACATATAAGTGGGTGAAACAAAAAAAGGAAGACCCACTCGTAGCCCGGGTTCCGTCTAGTTGTCACCATTGGGCTGGAAGCTCGGTAGATCCTCGGGAGCCGCTCCGAAATCTGGCCATACAAAACCAGCTGGGTCAAACCCCAGAAAGAGCAAGTGCCACAAGGGAGGCCACAAATAAGAACAAAAGCCAGCATATCAAACATAAAAAAAAAAAGAAGGGAAAAATACCAGTAAATAAAGTACACAGAGCGATAAACGACTAGGGACGTGGAACCATTCCGGGAGCCAGGTTACAATCCTTAAACCAAACAAGGACCGGGATTGTACCCCTTCGCCTGAATAGTTCACTGTCTCTACCCATTTATCGTTAGAGATAAGTAAAACAATCATGATCAAGAGTTCCAGGTACAAGGGCTAGAGAAGACTTAGACAGAGCTGGACACCATTCATTCACAATCGGCCAAGCAAGTACTACGGCTTACTACTTTAACTAACTAGGGTTATCACAAGCCTAATTACTAACAAGATGCAAGTGAGAAACTCCCAGTCCCAAGCCCTGCAGACCATCCAGTTATCCTTCCGCGGGTTGAGAGTTATAGGTGGGTACATCGCCCGGGAGACAAATGTACCCTTAGGTGACTTAGAGGGTGCAACACATGACAGTGTGCTGGAAATGTGCTCTACTCGTCGGCAAGCTACAAGTCCATTAATGCCTCCAGATAACGAGACTGCCTGTGACCGGGAATTCTCCATGTTCTAATTTGATCTAATCATTAGCCTAGTCCAATTTAGCGCGAGTCCCTGGCCGTGGTACCCAGGAAGTCACGTCCTAGACATGATGCAAGACAAGACAAGTGGATTGTACAAGCAAGCAAGCAGGAACACCCACGGTGTCAAGACAAGTCAAGTTAAGTTATCAAGTCAAGTCAAGTTAAGAGTGCGCCGCCACGGCCACTATCAAGTCATCAAGATAATTCATGTCAGGGTACTTGTCAGGAGTGCGCCACGACGGGCCACTATCATGTTATGCAAGTTCCTTGTCATACCAGGCCATGTACAATAGTCATTCCAAATATACAAGTAAAATCAAGTTCATGACAAAAGGCGTAAGGATATAAAATGGGCGTAAAATACCTGATACAATACCAATATATATAGGACTATAGAAGAGCCAAGACCAAGAAATAACCAATTCATCATAAACAAGTAGGTAGCACAAGGGGGTCAAGGTTTGGGCTACGCAGGGTATAGACTGCGCATACAAGGCTGCGCAAGGGTTACATTGCGCAAGGGGAGCAGTACGCAAGCCATACGCAATGCACAGTACGCAGGCCAGCATACGCAGGGGAGCAGTACGCAAGCCATACGCGATGCACAGTACACAGGCCAGCATACGCAGGGGCTATACGCAGGCCATACGCAAGGGGAGCAGTACGCAAGGGGAGCAGTACGCAAGGGGAGCAGTACGCAAGCCATACGCAATGCACAGTACGCAGGCCAGCATACGCAGGGGCTATACGCAGGCCATACGCAATGCACAGTACGCAAGGGGAGCAGTACGCAAGGGGAGCAGTACGCAAGCCATACGCAATGCACAGTACGCAGGCCAGCATACGCAGGGGCTATACGCAGGCCATACGCAATGCACAGTACGCAAGGGGAGCAGTACGCAAGCCATACGCAATGCACAGTACGCAGGCCAGCATACGCAGGGGCTATACGCAGGCCATACGCAATGCACAGTACGCAGGCCAGCATACGCAGGGGCTATACGCAGGGCGCAATACGCAGAAGACCCTAAGCAAGGGTTCTACGCAAGCAACACTACGCAGGAGCTCTACGCAGAGGCCGTACGCGGGAGCCGCGTGGCCAACAAGAGGGAAAGGCTGTGTTCTTCTCCTACCTCTGTCCGAGAGGAAGAACACCCAACCCAAAAACTTCAATTCTTCATAATTTGCCAAATCAAAACCAAATTTAGATTTTTAAGGTTCTAACTTGAGTAAAATTGAATTCTCTTCCACATGGAAGCATCAAAAACCCATAAAACCCAACTAAAATAGATCAAAACCATGTAAATCCGAAAATAGTTAAAACCTAGATCTAGAACAATGGAGACTCCAAATCACAAAATTCCAAGTTCTAATGTTGTTCTCCATGTCCTAATCTAGCTAATGAACAAATAAAAAGAGGTGCTTATTTAATGGCAAGATGCACTTGCCTATGGGTGTTGGTGGAGGAAGAAGAAGAAGAAGAAATTAATGGAGAAATTATGGAGGAGAGAGAAAGTAGGTGGGTTATAATGAGGGTGTTGTGGTGTAATGGAGGTGGTGTGTAGGCTATGATGTTCCATCATGACAAACCAAACCAAACCAATCTCCAAAATAAAACCAAGCCATGGTCTAAAACCCAATTACAAGAATTCAAAAATCCGCAAGTCGAGAATAACAAAATACGTGCCAAAATCCAAATACGAGCATAATACGAAATACGGAAAATGAGGGTGACAAATCGGCCTACAACTGGCGAAGCAACTGGGAGGTGACTATCTAGAGGCTTACGGCGACTCCAAGCTAATAGTTAGTAAGGTCCGAGGGTGTAGAAGCATGAAAAATTCCCAGCCAAGAGTAGCTTCATGCGCCCAAGCCAAGAGTAACTCCATGCGCCCAGCCAGTATGACTCCATGCGCCCACTGAATGAAGCTCCATGCGCCCAGTTCAAGTATAACTTCATGCGCCCAAGACTAGCTCCCCAAAAAGGAGGGCGCATAGCCTGATACATGGCTATGCGCCCAAACCTGACTCAGTCAAAGCCATGATCAAAACATGCACCGAAGTGCATGGCCATGTCAGTCTCTACGAGCAGTCGTGTACCGAATCATGCGGCCATGTCAACACCACGACCAACCCACGATCTCGCAGCCTGTATGCGCCTACATACTATACGCCCAAAGCAGGACTATACGCCCACATAAGAACCAACGCGTCTCTTTATGTGGGCGCATAACATCATTCCAGCCCGAGAACGACCATAAAAGGGGGGCCTCATCCCTCTTCAAATATACAAAATAGAGAGCATTTTCAAGAGCCAAATTGCTGTACTTCTTGCCAGTGAGCCGAGAGTTAGCAATTTTCTTAGGTTTTCTCCCATTTTTGTAATCGGAGTGTCAATGGAGTAAAGGAGCAACTGTCGCTCGATCTCTATCGTCCCATTCTCTAGAATTATTTCTTTTGTACTTGGGGATCCTCAGCGCAGGATCTCTCAGGCGTACTCGATTTGTGGTGCCTTGTGCCAATAAAAAGAAAAGACAATGTTTTTTCTTCTTCTTTTTATGTGTGTCCACAAAAATGGTGACTCTGCTAGGGACTACCTTTTCCTCTGACGAGAAGGTGGTGACACAATCCGATACCAACAAAGTGGAGAGTACTCAAAAGATTCTGATCATAAAATTCGATCAGCAGGCATTCGAAGAGATGCTCTCGAGGGACGGCTCTACTCCCTCAAATCAGCGAAGCCAAACAAGTCTCGTAAGATATGGCTTCCTAAGGCTCGCTGCGCATATCCTGCTAGTGTCATACTAGATATGCAGCTGGAGGACTCTGTCACCTGGGCACAGGACTCTGCCACAGAAGTCCCCCAAATGGAGAAGGCTCACACCGTTCTGGGCTCTACTAGCCCAGTGACTTCTTCCCTCCACAACCAACAACAGAGTGTGCAACACTCGAAACTTGGCAGAAGAAAACACTACGATGCCAAGGATCGGGGTGTGCGGCACTCTGGCCAGACCCGACGAGGCTCACGAACGAAGGAGGCAGAATTGGGAGAAAACAGCGCTGCTCCACCAAACATGCGCCCAAAGCCATGCGCCCAAGGGAGTGTTTGGGCGCATAGCCCCAGCCAGAATACTTCTGTCTTCAACAGGCTGGGCATTCACAGTCATGCGCCAAAGGCTATACGCCCAGGCTCTCTGGATCCATACTATGTGCCCACATCAAGGTGACTCAAACATGATGTCCAAAAGCATGCGCCCAATCCCAGTCTCCAAGGCCTATGCGTCCTCAGCAAAAATACAGGTCCCAATGCGTATAGCACGGGGCTGTCTTCAAGGACATCACAGAACTTAGGTGTGGGGGTTGCCCCTGTACATGAACTAAGTCTGGATGCGCCTACTCGCCTTACGAACCCGCATGCAAAGTTCAGCGATGCATGCAACATGTGTTGTAAGATAAAACTCCCTTCCACTGAGTTGTGCGACAAAATAAATCATAAGCGTAAAGCGAGGGAGAACATAACAATTCATAGCACACTTTCGTACGCCAATATTGTTATCAACTATTGTTGCTCCAAAGTGACAAAAGTGCCTCAGAGAAAGTCCGTGTTTCGACGGCTGCACTTCTCTGACGACAAGAAGCCACTATGTGTTTCATCCAACATGGCTTCATGGGGTCCCCCTTACGGAAGCCCCAACCAAAGACGGTGGACTACCAACCCAACCTTCTCTCTCAGTTCTACGAGAAGGAGAAAACGAAGTCTACCAACAGATGGCCAATGGGCTGTCACATCTGAAGGAGTCTATAAGGGCACTCGATTAAGGGCAAGATTCCGTATGGACGACGAAGATTCTCAAGCCGGGGGTAGCATTCCCTCAGAGTCTGAAACAGATGACCCCCACACTGGGGGTAGCCTTCCAAAGGACAATGATACCTCTGAATCGGATGGCGACTATCTACCTCCTCTACCTGAAGATAAAGTACTTAGACACTCGAAGACAGACAATATCAGCACCAGTTGCACTGCTTCCTCTGTTCATCCTCGCATGCTATCTACATACTTGACGGATGGAGAAAGACCTGAAGAAACCAGTGATCAGACCAGTGAGCGGCTAGAGGGTCTCGAAACAGCATTCGCCAAGATCACTGATATGCTTACCAGTATCATGGAAGTTCAAGCTGCCGGAGCTGTCCCTCCACCTCAATAAAATGTCTCAGCCCACGCTAGTCCGGTTCACAGCAACAACCCTCCTTTCCTACAAAAGGAGTATCATTCCGTTGTGCCTCCTCCAAATCTTGCAAATGCTGGGGGTGGTCCTTCGCCCACAACACCTGACAACTGTTCAGCAGCTATTTCCCAACACCTGCTGAATCAACATGATGCAATTGATTCCCTGGTCGTGCGCCTCGACACCATCTCACACAAAGACGAGCTGCAGAAGATGGGGATATCTCAACTATACCCCCTGAGTGGGAGAACGCTACTTGCCCTCCTAACTACAAGCCGCTGATGCTGAACTCATTCGACGGTCTGACTTCTCCTCGTCAGCACATGACGAACTTTAACACGCAGACTCTGTACCTGTCCCGAGATGATCCGTTCTTGTCGAAGCTATTTATTAGCACCTTGTAGGAGGTAGCCTTTGAATGGTTCTGCAGTCTGCCTGACGGGTGTATCAACTCATTCAAAGACTTAGAGAGGTTGTTCCTCAACAGGTTTTACGAGAGTGGCATGTATGTTAGTATGTCCACTCTCATCGAGACCAAGCAAAGTAAGACTGAATCTGTCATTGCCTTCATCGAACGCTTCAGACGGCTAGTACTGAAGATGCCCTTCGGCATACCATACTCAGAACTTATGGATACTTGTTGACATAATTTTCTTCCTACAGTGAAGTTTTGTTTAGGTATACATAAATATGATACATGGCCCGCTTTCATTGGGGCCGCTGATCCTGCTGAAAATGACGTTCCTAACATGGAACTACTGGGGCTGAAGACACTTAAATTTGAAGACAAAGGCAAGCATCCTCAAACTATCCCTGTTCGTGGGGGTAAATGGAAAGAAGTTTTGAAAGTTGACACATCCAAAGGAGCTTCCAATTCTCAAGGCGCCTCCGACAAGCCTAAGGAGACCTCTCCTTCGACGAAGACGATGTCATTACCATCTTCCACACATTGACGAAGGGTAGTAAGTTGATATTGCCCCCATTACGACGTCCTGTAGAGGCGAGCCAACTCAATGATCCCAAGTACTGTCTTTACCATCAGTACGTGCATCACTCCAACAAGGACTGCATCATCCTGAAGAAGAAGAAGATACTACAGCTTATCGACAGCCAAGTGATCAACCTCGAAGCTAAAGACAAGGTCGTATCTGCTAACATGATCTCTCTTCAGTTTGGCAACTTTCCTCCTACAGAAGTCCCAGACAGCGTGGTCCCGATCCCCAAGGCGATGATGGAAGTCGTCAACCAACCACCAGCTTTCAACTCAACCTTGGCCCCACTCACAACTGGATGTGGTGAGATCTTGTGGGTCCACCCGGATCTTGTCCAAGAAGTGACGCAGGAGGTAGCGCCTCCCAAAGCAAGAAAGGGCTAGAAACTCAAGCCATGCTACATGGCATCCTCCCCCATCAATGAGGTTCTATCTGGCGAGACGGGATCGGAGAAGAATTATCTTCGGACATACGTTCATGCACAAGAAGAGGTACTACCTTCTCAAGCTCCTGCTGTCCCTACAAGCTCAGAAGCCGGCCCGTCCAAGCCTCAAACCATATCCAAACAGAAGGAGATACGGTTTGACAAATCTCTAAAGGCGCCAGCTCCCGAATGCATAGACCGACCCTACAACTTTGACATGCTGGCTCAGCTAGCCAATACACCTGTCAGGTTGTCTCTGTTCGATCTATTACGACTCTCCAAAGAAATACGGAAGGCCTTAAGTGAGGCATTGCAACATGCCGACTCTTACCTCGCTGAAGTCAAAGCTCCTGCTGAAGATCCTGTCTCCTGCCCCCACTGCCACATTACTATAGAAGTGTTGCCTAACATCACCTTCTCACAAGAGGACATGCTACTCAAAAATAATTATTATGATAGACCCCTGTACTATACAGGGTATATCGGGGCGATCAAGGTGGACCGCATGTACATCGATCCAGGATCCTCCCTCAGCATTATTCCTAGAAGTTTGCTTCAAATCCTAGGAATCCCCTGCACAAGCTATCCGCAACCAACACAACTATCATGGCTTTCAATACTGGTCAAAGCCATCCGCTGGGCAAGATCCGCCTCAAATGCTAGATCGGTGATCTCCGAACGGAGGTTTCCTGCTATGTGATCGATGACAATGTATCCTACAACATCTTGTTGGGACGTCCATGGATACACGAGAACATGATCGTTCCTTCCACACTTCACCAGTGCTTTAAGTACGTCAACAGCGACGACGTTGTGAAGACAAAGTTTGTTGATGTCGATCCTTTCAAGGGCATCGAAGCTTACTATGGAGATTCGGTACTTTACCAATCTCAACTCCCCAAGGATGATGGCAATGAAGCTGAAGCAACTCCATCCCCCAACAATGGTCCCCTGGTTGTCCGAGTTAAAGGGCGTACAACTCTAAAAAGTACCCCGAAGCCTCTCACAATCTGAGTGAAGAGAAAGAAACCCGACAAGGTCAAACAATTGACCATCACTCTCAGCAAAACACCTAAGGGGGAACCTACTGATGCCCGTCCTCCCAATCCTGAAGAATTACCCTATATAGTGAACTCGGCCAAGACTGTGGCTCCTCTCCCAGATGATGATCCTCTCAATGAGTATATCAATACACAGAATAATGTACCTTCAGCGGATGATGTTATCCCTGAAGAAGAACTTGCGTATTTCCTTAGTAAAGCTTTATCTTTGAATTTCTTCGATGTCTATCAATCTGTAAACCATTACATAGATACGATATACACCCTAGAGAACGGCATAGGACCACACCTCTGAATGTCGGTCACGACGTCTCACTTACGAGAAAACGTTTACCCAGAAGACATCCACTACTTCATCATTCCAGCCAGAAAGAAAGATGAAGAGCTTATCATCTTCGGTTGTATAATTGGCGAAAGAAAGTTCGTTTCAGACTCTACTTCCCCCAAGCACAACATAGAAGCTGACTATGATACTGGAAAATACAACTTTTTTGGTATAGTTGGCAGGCCAAGAATATCATCCAGAATATGGGATATGACATCAAAAGCGACAAAGGGCTAAATTACGGCCGAGGACGATGGTTGCCAATACGACACTTTGCTCCCCCGGCAAACCCGAGAACTACTACCAACAAAGCGGTGTTTGTTTGGGTTTTGTCTCTCCTCCAACAACTCCTGAAAGATCAGATGATGAAGCAGATCGTTGTTCTCATTCCTCTGATTCCTGCCTCTGGGACTCGGACTCCAGTATCGGCGACATGTTCAAAGCAACTCTATCCGTCAACATAGTTTCCACCGACTAAATTACAGACGATGTCTAATCAATCAAACTCGAACAATGGGCTCAAAAGATGGACACCAGGTGGAAGCTGCGCTTCGAACAACGTAAACCACCTATCGAAGACGAAGTCATCCAAGTCAATCTAGGAGATGAAGCATCCTTCAAACCAATCTTCATCAGCAAAAGCCTATCTGGCGATGAACGCCAATCTCTTATACAGCTTATAAGAGAATACATCGACGACTTCGCATGGAGCTATGAAGACATGCCAGCCTTGGACCCTAAAGTTGCCGTGTACCTCCTGAATATTTCATCTAAAGCTAAGCCAGTGAAGCAGCAACAACGACGATTCCGACCAGACGTCATGGAAGCCATTGAGAATGAAGTCAAGAAAGACGAGTTCCCTCTACCGATCACCGACTTAATGATCGACAACACTTGCAGCTTTGAACGGATGTCCTTCAGGGATGGGTTCTCAGGCTACAACCAGATCAAGATGTTCCCCGGCAACGAGAAGCACACATCTTTTCGAACACCGTTGGGGGTATACTGCTATACGGTGATGCCCTTCGGATTGAAGAATGCAGGGGCAATATACTAGCGATCCATGAACACAATTTTTTGCGACTATACGGTGATGCCCATTGGATTGAAGAATGCAGGGGAAACATACCAGTGAGCCATGAACACAATTTTTTTCGTTCATTTACGTAAAACTGTGGAGTGCTACGTAGACGATATTGCAGCCAAAAGTCGTCTCAAGGACAACCACCTCCAAGACTTGAGAACGGTGTTCGAACTAATGCGTGCACACCAACTCAAGATGAATCCAACCAAGTCTTTCCTGGGAGTCTCCAGCGACAAGTTCCTTGGTTTCGTCATCACTTCAAAGGATATACATCTGGACCCGGAGAAAGTGAAGGCTATTCTCGACATGCACCCTCCAAGAAACCTCAAAGAGCTACGCGGACAACAAGGAAGACTAGCCTACATCAGACGATTCATTTCGAACCTCTCTGGAAGGTGTCAACCATTCACTCATCTCATAAAGAAAGGCGTATCTTTCATCTGGACCGAACAATGTCAACGTGCATTCGACGACATTAAGGTGTATCTTACAAGCCCTCCAGTATTGGTTGCTCCAATAATAGGGAAGCCCTTCTTACTATATGTCCGTGCCATGGATCATTCCCTTGGCGCCCTCTTAGCTCAAAAGAACGAAGACGGCCGTGAACATGCAATTTACTACCTCAGCCGCATGATGGTGGGTGCCGAGCACAGATATACACCGGTGGAGAAGGAATGCCTTGCACTAGTATTTGCCATCCAGAAGACACGCCACTATGTGTCTGGGCAGACTATCCATATCATATCTAAAGTCAACCCTCTCAGAATACCCATGACTAAACCGGGTTCTCTCAATTCCTGTTTAGCTACATGGGCAATGATGTTGACTCCATATGATATGATCTTCGTCCCTCAGAAGGCAGTAAAAGGTCAAGCATTAGCTGATTTCGTAGTAGCTCATCCGGTGCCAAAATCGTCCAATCTCTACGACGAAATCCCCATCGAAGTGGTGGAGTCTAATACTGCAACTGAAAAAATCCCCATTTGACAAATGTTCTTTGACGGCGCATCAAGAACAGGGCACAAAGGAAACATCTTAGCTGGAGTAGGTGTCGTGCTCGTGTTACCTGATCATCTGGTCATATACCATGCCTATTCTCTTGTGGAACCATGCACCAACAATGTGGCCGAATATAATGCCCTAATAATCGGCCTACAACTGGCGAAGCAACTGGAAGATAACTATCTAGAGGCTTACGACGACTCCAAGCTAATAGTTAGTCAGGTCCGAGGGGATTACGAAGTTCGCCACAACGATCTCATCCCCTACCACAAAGCAACAATCGAGCTGGCATCTACTTTCGCTGGATTTTTCATCGAGACGTGCCTCGACTACAGAATATAGAAGCAGACGCTCTAGCCAGTATCGCAGCTTCCTTGACCGTTCCTACCAATACTCAGCAGTCGATCACAGTGACTGGTCGAAAATTATTCTGTGTGAAAGACGCTTTGCATATTCATCACAGTTACACAGCAGAAACAAACGTCGATGCCAAAGACTGGAGATTTCCCTTCATAGACTACGCTGTCTATAGAATCCTCTCCGAGGACCCGAAGGAAGCAATATCTATCCAAAGGCGATCCCTCAGATTTTACTACGATGCATCTACCAAGATGCTGTACCGACACTCTTATGACGGGCTACTGTTATGATGCTTATCAGACACAGAAGCCAAGCATGCACTCCGGGAGGCTCACGATGGA
This sequence comes from Iris pallida, assembly GCA_029216955.1. Lineage (NCBI taxonomy): Eukaryota > Viridiplantae > Streptophyta > Magnoliopsida > Asparagales > Iridaceae > Iris > Iris pallida. Next base: position 144,980 of record JANAVB010023117.1, read on the forward strand.
GTTTGTGGTACACATCAACCAGGCCCCAAATTACAAAATTACCTCAAACGAATGGGCTATTACTGTACCATGATGATAGCGGATGCTGTTGAATACGTAAAGAAGGGAAAAACCTGCCAGTTCTATACCGATTTCATTCATCTACCTTTGGATTTTCTACACCCGTCGGCAGCATCTTGGCCATTTGAAGCCTGGGGCATAGACGTCATAGGACCAATTAGCCCACCATCCTCCAAAGGACATCGGTTCATCCTAGCTATAACCGATTACTTCTCCAAATGGGCAAAAGCTATACCGCTCACCGAAGTGAAGACATCAAACGTGATCAGTTTTATCAAACATCACGTCATCTACCGCTTTGGTCTACCTCGTAGAATTATCCATGATAATGGTCCACAGTTTGCAAGCCATGTATTCTACCGGTTCCGTGATAAGAATCAAATCCAGAATGTAGCCTCTACTGCCTACAATCCAGCGGCTAACGGGCTAGCAGAAGCCTTCAACAAAACCATCATCAAACTTCTCAAGAAGTTTGTGTCTTCAAACAAGCACGATTGGAACGAGAAGCTAGGTGAATGTCTACGGGCCTATCGTACAACGGTCCGGACTCCAATAGGCAGTACGCCATTCTCTTTGGTTTATGGGAGCGAAGCAGTTCTTCCCCTAGAAATCCAGATTCTTTTTCTTCGGGTAGCCCTAGCCAGCGAGCTGACTACTGAAGAGAGCTACCGTCTGCGACTCCAAGTGCTTGAAGTGCTAGACGAAAAACGCTTGTTAGCACAGCAGCGTATTGAGCTATACCAAGCACGCCTTTCTAGAGCCTTCAACAGAAAAGTGAAGGAAAGAATCTTCCAAGTCGGCGATCTGGTCCTAACAGTGAGAAGACCGATGGTCATGACGCACAAAACAAAAGGAAAATTCCAGCCTAAATGGGAAGGTCCTTTCGTCATAGAATCGGTGTATTCTAACGGTGTGTACCGGCTGACCAAGCCTGACGGTGACTTGCTCATGATGCCTAACAACGGCAAGTTCCTGAAGAAATACTATGTGTAACCTCTTTTACATAATGTTCACATATGTTCAGTCATGTAAATGTACAGTGCAATGTTTATATGATTCCAAAAAAAAACAACTATCCAACTATTATCCGTATTTCAAGAGTCTTGAATACGCCCTGGATAATAGGTCCTCTAAATATTTCCCCAGTGGAATCATTTCCGTTTTTGACTCCGTCCAAACTCAGTTTGACGAAAACAAATCACGTCCCTATTACCTCTGAACTGTTTTTCGATAATTATTTTCCCAGCGGAATGATCAAATGTTTTGCCACATCCACATAACCTCTGAGCAAAGCATTCATCAAAGATAGTCATGTCCACACTACCTCTGAACTATCCACTCCTCTCTAATGCTATATATCTTTCCACGTCCATATTACCTTTGGTAAGATATAGAACATTCTCTACTATTACGTCCATATTACCTCTACTAGCAGCTTCATTCAACTTATTATTTATATTCGAATCATTCGAATATAAAAACAGATAATAGGTCTATATAAAATTTCCCCTGCGGAATACCTATTCAAAATGTTCTTGCTACGTCCACATTACCTATAGCATCGATATTTCACAAAACCACATTTACTTCTGAAAAGATTCTTTATTCAGTACTTAAACGTCTATCGAAAGACATAAAAAAAGGTACAAGAGCCGTGACGGCCAAAGAAAGAGAGAGTGGCGGGTTCTCCTGTGAGATACCCTTTACATAAATACGGTATTTGACTCTCTAAATACAAGCACCACAGATATCACAAGCAAAAGAGTGAAGCGAATGCATTTCTGTTTATTCAAAATCAGTTACATTCACAGGACTACACCTCATGAGCAAAATAAAAGGTTCTCCATCTCTTCATCTGAGCAAGAAGTAGAGGATTACATTTGATGTCCAAAAAGAGGTAAAACACAAAGCTAAAGACAAAATACGGACATTAATGGGAATCCGCAGATCCTAGCTGTGTCGAGGCATATATCATTCCCTCAACCATTTCGCATATGAAGGATCCATTTGATCAAGGTCTTCGGCTGGGGCAGGAAAGTCAGAACTCCCAGTACTACTACTCTCAGGCTTGTGCTCCTCCTTTACAGCAGCTTCAATCTTTGGAGTAATTTCCTTCCCGATGGATGCCAGTTCTTCTTCCTCAATTTTTGGTACCACCTCCTTCTTGACGAACGGTGACTCTTGTTTGATGAAAGAAGGCAGCATCTCCTCCTTCACCACGGTCTCAGTCTTCGGCATGGATGCTGCAAAAGTCAAGGACAGAAGAGAAAGAAAGATTTAGAAAACCACAGAAAAAACTAAGTTCTGAAGAGCTTCTATGCGCCCAAAAGGCTATGCGCCCAAAGGGATATGCGCCCAATACAAAGACATGTGGGCGCATAACATCACAACACTTGGGCGCATAACGTACCACAATGTTGGCACATGACTTCTGCAAGTGCATAGTAATGCTCATAGAAGTATGTTGCCCTACACGCGAGCACCCAAGCAGAAGAGAAGTCCGAGCGTCGTAAATTAACGCTCGAGACTTCGTTTTTTGAAGCATGATGTCACCCAAAATCGGGTCCTGGAATGCCGAGGACTCTGCCGTAGGAGGAGAGCCACCCGACGCAGCCCCTTGTCCTTCGCGGATCTCTTGGCAGCCTTAGGAGACATGATTCTCAAAGAAAGAAGACGAAGAGTTTTTCTGAAAAGTTCAAAAAGAAAAGGAATAATGAACTTTCTCTCTCCCCCTATGCGCCCACGTGATGGATCGGCTCTCTGCATACTATACGACTATCTCCTGCTGACGTGGACGACGTACAAAGGATGGACCGCTTCAAATTCTATTCTGATAAATCTGTTAGTTCGAATTTCGAGGAAAATCTTAACAGTTGTATCTTCCTGACAGGCTGGCCAAATATCATGCGCCCAAGGAGAGGGCTGTGCTATGCACCCATTGCCTCGCGAGAAGACGATCCATGCTTCTTTCAAAGTATTTCAAACTTGTTCAAGTGTCGAAAACTTTGAAGAGGGTCTTGTAGAAGTATGAAAAATTCCCAGCCAAGAGTAGCTCCATGCGCCCAAGCCAGGAGTAACTCCATGCGCCTAGTCAGTATGACTCCATGCGCCCACTGAATGAAGCTCCATGCACCCAGTTCAAGTATAACTTCATGCGCCCAAGACTAGATCCCCCAAAAGGAGGGCGCATAGCCTGAGACATGGCTATGCGCCCAAGCTTGACTCAGTCAAAGCCATGATCAAAATATACACTGAAGTGCATGGCCACGTCAGTCGCCACGAGCAGTCGTGCACCGAAGCATGCGGCCACGTCAACACCACGACCAACCCATAATCTCGTAGCCTGTATGCGCCTACATACTATGCATCCAAAGCAGGACTATGCGTCCACATAAGAACCTGCGTGTCTCTTTATGTGGGCGCCTACCATCATTCCAGCCCGAGAACGACTATAAAAGGGGGTCCTCATCCCTCTTCAAACACACAGAACGGAGAGCATTTTCAAGAGCCAAATTACTGCACTTCTTGCTAGTGAGCCGAGAGTTAGCAATTTTCTTAGGTTTTCTTCCACTTTTATAATCGGAGTGTCAACGGAGTAAAGGAGCAACTGCCGCTCGATCTCCATCGTCCTATTCCCCAGAAATCTTTCTTTTGTACTTGGGGATCCTCAGCGCAGGATCTCTCTGGCGTACTCAATTTGTGGTGCCTTGCACCAATAAAAATAAAAGACAACATTTTTTGTGTGTCCTCAGATAGGATTACGAAGTTCGCCACGAAGATCTCATCCCCTACCACAAAGCAACAATCGAGCTGGCATCTACTTTCGCTGGATTCTTTATCGAGCACGTGCCTCGACTACAGAATATAGAAGCAGACGCTCTAACCGGTCTCGCAGCTTCCTTGACCGTTCCTATCAATACTCAACAGTCGATCACAGTGACTGGTCGAGAATTATTCTGTGTGAAAGACGCTTTGCATATTCATCACAGTTACGCAGCAGAAACAAACATCGATGCCAAAGACTGGAGATTTCCCTTCATAGACTACGCTGTCTATGGAATCCTCCCCGAGGACCCGAAGGAAGCGTTATCTATCCAAAGGCGATCCCTCAGATTTTACTACGACGCAGCTACCAAGATGCTGTACCTATTTCACTTAACAAAATGCCTAAAAATTGGCCTTTGAAAATAAAACGAGAAAGAGTACAAAAAAGTACAAATTGTTCTGGAAAGTATTCTATGGAAGTCTGATCTGAAGGCGATCACTTTGTTCCTTGGACCATACGATGATGATGAAGACCCCTGCTAGAGGATGAACAATCGGAAGAACTAAGTCACCATAAATGTATCGACCCACTTGGGCACTGATGGCGATGTCGAATGCTTTCCTGCTCTGCTTCACTCTGTTCTGGAAGAAAAGTCGAAGAAGAATGCTCTCGAAAATCAAAGTCTCTGGGCTCTGATTTCTGTATTCTCTCCTGTCTCTCTGCTCCTGATGCCCTTGTTATAAAAAAAAATAAGTCTATTTATAGACTTGACCCATTGTGCGTATAAAGCAACAAAATTGGGTTTTTACGCTGGTAACTGTCACCCACGATGGAAGTCACCCTCTGAATATGTTGACACGCGTCCCATTTTCTAACAAAAATAGGGAGCACGTATATACGTTCCTCAATAAATGTGGCATGAAAGCCACGTGGATAAACCACGTTCCAAAGTAGTCAGGAAGGATCGGGCGTAAAAACGTCCCCAAAATATGCTCCGAGCGTAAAGTAGCAACTGGCGTAAAAACAACACAATTAAAACTTCTCAACGTAAAGTGGTTAAAATAGCCTTGAGCGTAAAACTTAGCCCAAATAGACTTTACGCCCACAATAGCCTTGAGCGTAAAAATTCACATAACTATCATGCGTAAAAAGAAGTAATTATTGAGCGTAAAGTAGCCTTTTTTGCACACCATACGACAAGTATTGAGCTTGGTAAAAATCAGATCTTCTCGACTTCTGTGTTGCATGTTGTCAGCAAATTATTATGTCGAAGTCATTATCACTTGTATTAAATGTATGATCTGACAGCTTCCCAGCGTAAAGTAGCCAGCGTAGAGGATGGCTAGCGTACAGACTAGCCTGGCGTAAAAATAGCTCTCGTAGAGAATTGCCTGCGTAAAGTCCTCAATTCCTTTTGAATTAATCAAATAAAGCACTTTTTACGCTCCTACAAGACCCCCTTCAAAGTTTTCGAATATTTTCAAAATTTGAAATACTTTGAACAGAAGCGTAAAATTCAGAATTTGACCATTCAGCGTAAAAGTTAGGATACGCAACAGTCATCCGCGTAAAAGTTGGGATATCCAACAGTCAGCAAATAATTAGGGAATTTGAACCGATTTGAAATTCTCTATAAATAAGGCTTTTTGGAGAGAGAAAACACTTTACTTATCTCCCGTATTCTCAATCTCTCTTATTCTCTTTCCTCTTTCGAATCTCTTAATTTGATCAAATGGCCCCTAAGAAGTCGTCCGTCGCTGGCAGCAAAGGCAAGAAGCCTGCCGTCGATTCTTCGTCAGTTGATCGCGTGCAGACTCCTGTCCAATCATCAGCCGCATCTCAGCAAAGTAACCCCGCTGTGGCTCCTCCAATGAGGGGTAAAGCACTCCCCTATGGCCGAAAAATTCGTCGGAGAAGACCCAAATCTTTCATTTCACGCCCACGTCATACGTATCAGCGTAGAAATTAAAATAATCAAAATACGCCCACGTTATACGTGTCAGCGTAAAATTAAGAAATATGCCCACGTCTATACGTGTCAGCGTAAAACTTAAATTACGCTCATGTCCATACATGCTAGCGTAAAAGCTAAAATATGCTCACATCTAATGTGCCAGCGTAAAATCTCACAAAATGAAAAAGACTTTGTGTAAAAACAAAGACTTTTTTACCCTTTGTATGTAAAACTTAGACCAATTTATCTGCATAAAAGATATCAAATTAGATTTTCACTAACTTGATTTTTCTTTTTCTTTTGGCAGTGGACTTGCAAATTCACCCTCTCGCAGAAGTCTTCGGATCATCGGTTGGCATGGTGGGTTCGAATTATCTAGAGAATCTATCTCACGTAACATTTCCTCAATCGAACCCAGATTAACCCATAGAGAGGGCACAGTTGATAGCTGCTCAGGAGGATAGGATGCTATTATCCATGATAAATGGAGAATCGTTGACTTCACTGAATGAACAACAATTTGTAAAACCAGCCTTCTTATTTGGGGATACAATTGACTGTAAATCACAGACACACCCCAAGAAGGAGTCCTGGGTGTTCAAATTTGGAGAGAGAGCCATATATCTCCCTGATATGGACAGAGATTACCCTTTGTCAGCATTCTTCCATGCCACTCACCCTCGACAAATGCTGTGGAATCTGACTCCTAGCAGTTACGGAAGACCGGGTAGAATTGTTTTCAAGAGGGATCATACCAATGATATGGGGTATTTTGCTAGCGTTCCCAATGCGGTGTCACTTCTTTCTCTGGCCTCATGTCGAGATTTACTCCAAGTGAAGATTCGGGTTTAATGCAACCAGTGCAGACCCAGATGTTTGTCAACAAGTTTAATAGGGATGGAGTATTATATCCCCAAACAAACCCCAGGCTACCGGGATGGTTGACTCCTCTCAACCAGAACTGGATCCAGATCATCATTTGGATGATAAAGAACTTCGAGACGGAGCTGAAAGATATTGGCCTGTATGAAGCAGTAGCTTCCACTAGTCAGGGTATACCATTGAACGGTAACCTATTCTTGGCCCTGATGGAGATATACATAAGTTCGACTGGAACTTTTGCGACCCCAAAAGGCAAAATGGGTTTGGCACTCCATGAGATGCAATTCATCTCAAAACTGCCCATGGAAGAAGCTCCGTATGAAGAATATGTTCCCTCCAACCGAGAACTTGCTGAAATCAGAAAGACAAACCCTCAGTTGATTAAGGTGTATGAAGAATTAATGTGTCACCACATGATTTGTACTAACATGCATGAAAGTACATCTCATCTAGCATACATTAATAAGTGGACAACGTATCTCTTCTTCCACAAGGATAAAATCTCCAAGGATGACAAGGAAAGATTCCAGGAAAATAAAGCTCCAGCTATCAACACAGATTCAACCATTCCTGCCAACAAAATTCGGGATATGACGACTGTCTATAAATTCCCAAATAAATATCTGTCCACTAAGACTGGAGAGTTCCCTGCTGGAACTGAAGCCTTGAGCTTCCTTAGATACGGTAGCCAAAAGATCTCTAGGAAAGCTTTGCTTGCAGGCTTTCTTTCTTTATGGCTGAGAAGATAGGTCGTACCAGGAACTAGTACTGTTGACAGAATCCACCGTAGCGTACTATGGCCCGCAGTACGCTTGGTTTTTAAAGTCAGAATTAACCTGCTATCGGCGATGGTGTGTCGAGTAAATGCAGGTTTGAGGACTTTCGGTGAGGAGTTACTCAACAATGCTCCACATCGGAACACATTCCCCAGGGTAGAAATGCCTTATACTTATCTGATGGGCTGGTTATTACACCACAACTGCAATCTGTTGCCACAAGGCCCAGGCGATGATGCGGAGGTCTTCCTCCAACAATTCAGCAAGGCAACATGGACTGCCATGTCGGTGGCAGATACTCGTGCAGTTTTGAATTATTCTTATGGTTGGAACTTCTTCTGCACTCGACCACAAGTACCAGCAGATTGCTTCGGCATTCAGTTTGAAGATGAAGTCGAAGGAAGAACTGTATTTGCCACCATCAGTCTTCAAATGGCTTCAGTGCATTAAGCCTTCTCACATGATGTACAGAAATGAAGATAATTGCACGTTCGAACCATATCTACGCAGTAGGTTCGCTCGTCAATTTGGTATGACCAACTTCATGTTGGTAATCCCTGTACCAGTTTCCGTCATTATGGAAAACTGCTTGATGGTGCCAGGGTTGGAGATATTTCAGTACTGCCCGTACGGGAGCTAAATTTAGAGTCTCAACCGCCACCAGTACTACAGAGCTACGTATTCTCCACTCGTACGCTCACTTTTACGCTTCTATCCGTTCCTTTGTCCACGGCTATAATATGAAAGGTAGCCTGAGATGGCCTAAGGAAGGCAATATTGAAGAACCAGTCAGGGTTCCAACAGATATTGTCACGACCCGGTCCCAATTTCTTGGGTCGAATCGGATCATGCCCAGCCTGCAACGTTGTTGAGACAGCGGCAGTAAGCTGTAATACTCATGTAGGTATACAACAACATAAATTCAAATTGTCACAACTTTAATAATCCGATAATTAAAACTTGTCCAAACACAAAATTTTTAATACAACCCACAACTGAAATAAAATAATTGTCTTCCACAATAACATAAGCTGAAAATAAAACTAATTGGCAATTTCCTCATCATCATCCCCTGGTAAAATAGCCGGGTACCGTTCAGGATCATAGTAACTACTAATCAGTAGCTCTGCATCATCAATAGGACCTAAAAATATAGTCTCCAGTCAGGAGGGAGCAAAGTACAATTCATGATATTTTAACAATTGAAATAATAATAGAATTATGTATTTTTAAACAATTTGAAGTAAATGGTTTTTCAACAGTCAAAACAGTATGATGTGAATAGGCAATGAATATGACCGGATTGGGTTGTACAGTTGTATCCTATTGATACGATATGGCTTATCTTCGTGTGTATGAGGGGTAAGCTAACACAGTCATTATACTATTTTGGATGTGGTCATACTCATTACACTACTCCCCCAGTAGCCATGGTTAAACAGTCAATGCTCTCAGAGAGAGTTCCGTGTTGCCTCGTGGTTTAAATTTGCAGTAAAACTATTACTAAATAATTGTAAACTACCACAAACTGTACTTGACTTGTTTATGACTGCAGTGAGATGTCGGTACCGGGAAGAAACTCAAGTTCGTCCTTGAAAAATCCTACAGTTTGAGAATCCTGTCTTAGAACCAAAAATTGAAACCATCTCTAGGTGTGCTAGTTTCAATTTCTAGAAGTTTTGTCCTAGTCCAGTTTTATGTTATTAATAAGAACTACCGAAACACGTCTATCGATGTAATTTACTAGTTTATAAAATTACGAAAGAACAATTAATTTATCTTTTATTGGAAAACCTCGCACTTTTCCGATTATTTAGCAAAACTTTATGTTTTGTAATATTATATAATGAACTAAGGTTTTTCTTTTAGATGAGAAAACATGAATTTGTTAAATTGCAAACTTGTAATTTTTACTAGTTATTTAATTTGAGAAAATGTTATTAATTTTCTATTTCAAAAATAAATAGTCATTTTATTATTCTACGTGTTTAAACTAATAAACCAGAAAAGAAAGATAAAAAAAGTTACGCTACATTATTACAGGGCCGCAGAAAATAAAGAGAAATACTGGGCTTATGCCCTTACAGACCATATTACATAAATTTAAATAAGAAGAAGACATTTGTTAGTCTCTAAAAATCCTACAATTTAATTAAAAAATAAAATAATAATTTAAATTAACTTGAATTAATTTACGAGTCTCAGATATTGGTCCAATCGTCAAATATAGCTAATGCCTCAACGTCCGGTAAAACCGGTTTCGTTTGCACTTAGCCAGGGCCCATGGACCGGTATGGTCGTCGCCCGATAATCAAAACCAAGTTTAATAAATCTTTTGCAAAAGCCAGTTTTGGGAATTATAGATTTTATAGAAAATTTCCTTTTAAAATATTTTTGAAAATTCGGACAGTATTCCTTCTGTTTTCGGGATAACCCAAAACTGGGAAAAGTGTGCCATAATTTCCTACAAATTATCCCAAACCAGGGAAACCCAAATATCATATAAATTATGTCCACAGAAAATATTTCCGAAACAATTTCGGAAAACCCGAGATGAAACCACAGAACCATAAAGAACCAGAACCAACATTCAGAAAAATCCGAACTAACCGAAATCAAAGAAACTCTTCCAAAAGTTATTCGGAAAACCCGAAACGAAACGAAAATCCCGAAACTAACTCGGAAAACACCACAGCTCATATTAAACCATCAATTCGGAAAAATACGAAAATCACAGAAACTATTCCGAAGAGTTCTCGGAAAATCCGAGATGGAATCGAAAAACCCGAAACTAAATCAGAACAATAAACCAAAAATCTACAGAAACTTGCCAAAGGCAAATTCGGAAATTTCGAAGGATCAGAAACTTCACAACCGATTCCCGTTGCGGGATCAGGACCAATTTCATCATCGACACAAACCCAAGGGACAACTACTGAGATTAACAGAGGTTACCCAAAACTTGACGGAATCTGAAGGGTAGCCTCAGACTCGGAACAGCAGGCCAGACACGGGGAGGTGCTAGACCGGGCGATCAGATCGGGAACAGAGTGAGCGCGAGGAGGCGCTGGGACAGTGGCCGGGTAGCAGCGCACGGGAACCGTCGAGTGGGGGCCGCCGTGACAGAAGCGGGGTCGGGTCCGCCGGCAGGAGACTGGCGCGGAGGGTCGGGCGGAGCCGCTGGGCTCGGGCTGGCCTGGGTCGGGGACAACGGCGGCAGGAGTCGCCGGGCAGGGCGCGGCCCTGGAGAAGGTGGCGCCGGTGTCGGGTCGAGAGGAACTCCGGGAGGTGGCGCTCCGTCTAGGGTTTGGGGGTTTGAGAGTGGTGTGAGGGATGGAAGGAGAGGAAGGGGGTTTAAATAGGAGAGATGAGCGGGGGTTACGGGAGGGGAAAGGATGGGGCGGCCGACAGTTTCAGGAGGGAAGAAGTCGGGAGGTCGGCGGCTCCAGGTGGCCGAGAGGTTTTGGAAGGGAAAGGTTAGTATGCGTTAGAAAAGGGAAAGGAAAAGAAAGGTTTTCCTTTCTGAAAATGGAAATATGAGATTGAGAAAGAGTTTAAGAAAAAGAAAAAAATTTGTTTTTCTTTAAATAGTTATCTTCTTAAACAATAGGATTAGAACTTCATATTAATTATTATAACTAATGGATTTTAGAATAAAATTGAATTTGGGTTTGATTTCTAAAATGGAACGAGATGAGTCCGGAACAGGTTCGGGATGGGTCAGGCCAAACTAAAATCCAGAAATTTATTAATAATACCATTTTCCTAAATAAATAATTTATATTAATAATTAGCTAATTAATAAATTAATTAACTAAAAAATTTAAGGGTTCTAGACGGGTTCGGGACTTGGGAACAAGTTCTGGTCTAGGTCAGCCAAAACAAAAATCCATGTTTATTTTGAAATTAGTAATTTTCTATTTAGCTATTAATAATAATCTGGCAAAATATTAATTTAACAAACACGCAATTTTAATAATTTAGAAAAATAACAAAATCAAATTTCCAGAATTAATTAATTAACTAATTTAAGTTATTCAAAATAATTAACTAAAAGTTACGGGTTTCACAACATTTCCTCCATAGAAAATTTCGTCCTCGAAATTTAAAGGATAGAGTTAGGAAATAGCTCAGGTCTCAAACAAGTACGGGAACTGCTCCCGCATCTCATCTTCTCTCTCCCAGGTAGACTCGCCTGGGGAATCGTGCCTCTACATAACTCTGACTATGGGAGTCACCGAAGTCCTGGTCTTCTTCTTGCCTCTGTCTAAAATCGCCACAGGCTTCTCTGGTACTATAAGGCTGGGTCCAATCTCCAGCTCTGAATGATCCAGAATGTGACTCGGATCTGGGATGTAGCGTCTGAGCTGTGAAACGTGGAAGACGTTGCGTACGCCCTCAAGATTAGCTGGTAGAGCTAACCGATACGCTACTTCGCCAATTCGGCTCAAAACTTGAAATGGTCCGATATATCTGGGACTCAACTTCCCAGCTCTGCCAAATCGGATAGTTCCTCTGGTAGGAGAAATCTTCACAAAGACACTATCTCCTTCTTCAAACTCCAGTGGTCGACGACTGCTAGCTACCCAATGCTTCTGCCTGTCTTGGGCAATCCTAAGTTTGTCTCTAATCACCTTCACTTTCTCTGCTGCATCAGTCACCATTTCAGGCCCCACAGTACTCTTTCTCCCACGTCGTCCCATGCAAGTGGAGTGCGGCAACGACATCCATAAAGAGCTTCAAATGGTGTCATACCAATGCTAGCTTGGTAACTGTTGTTGTAGGAGAATTCTACTAAATGCAAGTGGTCCTCCCAAGACCCTACAAATTCTAAGACGCAAGATCTCAGCATATCTTCTAGCGTCTGGATGGTCCTCTCAGATTGTCCGTCGGTTTGCGGATGATAGGCTGTGCTGAACTTCAGTTTTGTTCCCAAGCTGTCATGCAAACTCTTCTAAAAATGTGAGGTAAATCTATTATCTCGGTCAGATACAATACTTATCGGTACTCTATGAATCCGGTAGATGTACCGCATGTAAAGTGCCGCCAACTTCTCAGTGGATAAACCAACCTTGAAGGGGATAAAGTGAGCTGACTTAGTTAGTCGGTCCACAATAACCCAAATGGCGTCCTTCCTTCCTTGGGATCGAGGCAATCCTGACACAAAGTCTATTATTATATGCTCCCACTTTCACTCCGGAATATCCAACGGCTGTAGAAGTCCTGCGGGTCTCTGTCTGCTAGCCTTCACTTGTTAACAAATCAAGTATCTAGCCACAAATCTGGATACATCCTTCTTCATTCCATACCACTAAACGATGGTACGTATATCCCGATACATCTTATTAGCTCCAGGATGTATAGAATACTGCGACTGGTGCGCTTCTTGCATAAGCTTATTCCTCAGTTCGCCAGATGGTACACACAACCTCATACCATTCTTCAATGCTCCGTCACTGGCGATAGAGAATCCTTCAAGTATTCCTGCCAGCACTTTATCTCTGAGTTTGCAAAGCGTCTCGTCTTGGAATTGTGTCTCCTTGACTTTGTCCATCAGACTTGAACGCAATTGTAACTGTATCATGGTTGAGTCAGCTTCAGGTACAATAGCTTCTTGCCCCAGTTCCTTCATCTTCTCCTCAGGTGGTACAATCTCCAGACCACGCTTCTCTATGTCCTCCAACAAGTGTCGCTCCTTGGTCAAGAACATCGCCACTGGGTATCGACTAAGTGCATCTGCAACCACATTAGCCTTACCCGGATGGTACTGTAAGTCAATGTCAAAATCCTTCATCAGCTCCAGCCATCTTCTTTGTCTCATGTTCAGCTCTTTCTGAGTGAAAACATATTTCAGACTTTTGTGGTCTGTATATATTTCTACTCTCTCTCCATAGAGATAATGCTTCTATAGCATCAACGCAAAGATGACTGCAGCCAGCTCCAGATCATGTGTGGGATAGTTCTTCTCATGAGTCCGTAATTGCCTAGATGCGTAAGCAAACACTTTCCCATATTGTTGAAGAACGCAACCCAGTTCTTTTCCAGAGGCATCGCTGTAGATTGAGAAACCGCCGGTACCTGCGGGTAGCGCAAGTATCGGTGCTATTGTAAGTCACTTCTTCAGTTCCTCAAACGACGCCTGACAAGCTTCCGTCCAGATGAAATCTTCATTCTTCTGAGTGAGCTTCGTCATCGGTTCAGCAATCTTGGCAAAATCCTTCACAAACTTCCGGTAATAGCCAGCCAATCCCAAGAAACTTCTGATTTCAGCAACTGAGCTTGGGGTAGACCATTTCTCAATAGCAGCTATCTTCTTAGGGTCCATCAAAATTCCTTCTCCTGTGACAACATGGCCAAGAAAATCCACCTTATCTAGAAAGAATTCACACTTGGATAGCTTACCATATAACTTCTCTTTCCTCAAAGTTCCTAGAACTTTCCTGAGGTGCTCCTCATGCTCCTCTTCAGTCTTCGAGTAGATCAGGATGTCATCGATGAAGACAACGACAAACTAATCTAGGTATTCATGGAAAACCTTGTTCATAAGGTTCATGAACACAGCAGGAGTATTCGTCAGTCCAAACGGCATGACCAAGAATTCAAACTGCCCATACTTAGTGTTGAACACCGTCTTGGGAATGTCCTCCTTCCTAACCTTGATCTGATGGTAGCCGGATCTGAGGTCTATCTTCGAGAACACCTTGGCTCCACTGAGTTGGTCAAAAAGGTCATCGATCCGGGGCAAAGGATACTCGTTCTTGATGGTGATATTGTTCAGCGCCCGGTAGTCGATGCACATCCTCACAGTTCCGTCCTTCTTAGGAACAAACAAGACAGGTGCTCTCCAGGGTGAAGCTCTGTCTCGGATAAATCCCAAAGCCTTCAGTTCATTGATCTGATCCTTCATCTCCTTGGCCTCCTTCGGGTTGACTCTGTAGCATCCTTAGAAATAGAGAAAGAGCCGGGGACTAGGTCAATGGTGAACTCTATGTCTTGATCTGGAGGTAACCCGGGAAGACTATCTGGGAAGACATCCATAAATTCTGCTATGATAGGATAGGGAGGTCCAGGTTCTTCTGTGATAGAGGAGTAGGTAACACACTCCATATCCTCCGGAGTTCGAGAGATTTCAAACTTCGGCTCTCCAGGTGGGCTGAAGACTACACATCCTCTGTGACAGTCTATCAGCGCATGCTGCTTACTCAACCAGTCCATCCCTAGGACTATATCATAGTTGGGTAAGGGCAACACAAGCAAAGGTGCTATGAATTGGTGGCCTAATATGGTGATAGGGCAGTTACAGGTCTCAGTGATGGGTAGGGGTCCTCCACCGGTCATGACTCTACAGATTTTCTTGCTAAAGCCCGTAACTATGTGGTGTGCAGAGATGAATTTTGTAGATATGAAACTATATGATGCACCCGAATCAAATAAAGCTAAGGCAGGATAGGAATGCACATAAATAAAACCTGCGATGACATCAGCTGTAGGTTCCTGCTCTGTCTCTTGTTCCTCTGCCGCTAGGGCAAAAGTTTGCCCAGTCTTCTGTTGATGCTGTCCAAATTGTTGTTGCTGAGTGGGCAGAGGACCTTTCTGCTGAGTAGCTCCAGTCCGGTGCATCGACGAGGGACCGTCCTTCACTTGGTGGGCGAAAGACCCACAGACTAGGCAGTGCCCTGCCTCTTCCTGCAGATGTTCGACTGGTGCCCTGGTCCCTTGCAAAAATCACAGACAGGGATCTGCCTCTAAGGTGCTCTATCATTGTTCCTTGCCTGTTGGTTCTGCTGCTGGTGGTGAGAAGGTCGGTTGTTGTTGTGGTTGGGCTTCTTATGATTACCCTGGAAGTTGTTAGTTCCAGGATAATCCCTCTTTGATCGAGCGGGTTGGCTCTTCTCTATATCTTGAGCTCGCTCCAGGATCCTTTCATAGGTCTTAGCACCGCCTGAGATCACATGGGTGCGGATCTCCTCTCTCAGCCCGTGTCTAAATCTTTCAGCACGGTCATCAGGGTCAGCTACCAAATTATTGGCAAAATGGCTGAGTTGGCCGAATTCTGTCGCATACTCTCCAACAGTCATATTTCTTTGCTTCAGGTTCTAAAATTGCCTCTCTATCTCCCGCAACTCTGATGTTAGGAAAAACTTCTTCTTGAACAACCTCTTGAAGGTGTCCCAGTCAAGCTGCCTGTCCTGGAGTCGGGGTTCATTCCGATACCAGGTGCTTGCTACACTTTGCAGTTGGAGTCCCTCTGCTTCGGCCTTGAGGTCTTCTGGAAGTCGAGCGACGCTTAGGAGACGCTCCATGCTATCGAGCCATTCGTCAACATAGACGATTCCCTCGGTTCCCTTGAAGGGTCGAGGGTTGTGCTTCTTGAAACTCTCAATATCGCCCACGTTGGCAATATAATCCTTATTAATTTATATGGCCTTAATATTACATAAATTAATCCTTAGATTTATGTTTACCTTGGCAGGCCTTGGTTCCAGTTGAGCTGCTTCTCCTCTCTCCAGTGCAGCCATTGCCACACTATGGGCATTCTCCATGCCTTCTTTCATAATTGCCGTCTGCTCGCGATGAGCTTCAGCTTGAGTTCTCTGGGCTTCTAGCACTCCTCGTAGCAGACCTATGTGGTCAGTGGGGTCCACAGGTACCGGTGGGGCAGCTGGAGTGGGCAATACCACAGGGGGCTGCATCTCCGTCTGGGAAGATGATGGATCCGCCGTTGTATTATGGGGACGGTCGGCCAGCTGCCGAGGTGTAGGCTCCGGACTTGATTGGGGAGGTGGGGTATGATAGGGTGAAGATACCCCATCGCCAGCAGGGTTGGTCTTGTCAGTGGCCATATTCTGTAAGGTTTAGGATACAAACATAAGCAAGGTAACCTAACAGTCTATAACAAGCAAAAATATTTATAATATATAACGGTCCTATGTTGTGACAATTTTTAATGTTCTAGTGTTCTAAATGTTTCTAGATGTTTTTCTAAGTCGTTGTTCAGACCTGCATGGGCCACCACTAAAAATATGTCACGACCCGGTCCCAATTTCTTGGGTCGAATCGGATCATGCCCAGCCTGCACCATTGTTGAGACGGCGGCAGTAAGCTGTAATACTCATGCAGGTATTCAACAACACAAATTCAAATTGTCACAACTTTAATAATCCGATAATTAAAACTTGTCCAAACACAAAATTTTCAATACAACCCACAACTAAAATAAAATAATTATCTTCCACAATAACATAAGCTAAAAATAAAACTAATTGGCAATCTCCTCATCATTATCTCCTGGTAGAACAGTCGGGTACAGTTCAGGATCATAGTAACTACTAATCAGTAGCTCTGCATCATCAATAGTACCTAAAAATATAGTCTCCAGTCAGGAGGGAGCAAAGTACAATTCATGATATTTTAACAATTGAAATAATAATGGAATTATGCATTTTTAAACAATTTGAAGTAAATGGTTTTCAACAGTCAAAACAGAGTGATGTGAATTGGCAATGAATATGACCGGATTGGGTTGTACAGTTGTATCCTATTGATACGATATGGCTTATCCCCGTGTGTATGAGGGGTAAGCTAACACAGTCATTATACTATTTTGGATGTGGTCATACTCATTACACTACTCTCCCAGTACCCAACGGTTAAACAGTCAATGCTCTCAGAGAGAGTTCCGTATTGCCTCGTGGTTTAAATTTACCGTAAAACTATTACTAAATAATTGTAAACTACCACAAACTGTACTTTCCTTGTTTATGACTGGAGTGAGATGTCGGTACCGGAAAGAAACTCAAGTTCGTCCTTGAAAAATCCTACAGTTTCAGAATCCTGTCTTAGAACCAAAAATTGATACCATCTCTAGGTGTGCTAGTTTCAATTTCTAGAAGTTTTGTCCTAGTCCAGTTTTATGTTATTAATAAGAACTACCGAAACACATCTATCGATGTAATTTACTAGTTTATAAAATTATGAAAGAACAATTAATTTATCTTTTATTGGGAAAACTCGCACTTTTCCGATTATTTAGCAAAACTTTATGTTTTGTAATATTATATAACGAACTAAGGTTTTTCTTTTAGATGAGAAAATGTGAATTTGTTAAATTGCAAACTTGTAATTTTTACTAGTTATTTAATGTGAGAAAATGTTATTAATTTTCCATTTCAAAAATAAATAGTCATTTTATTATTCTACGTGTTTAAACTAATAAACCAGAAAAGAAAGATAAAAAAGTTACGCTACATTATTACAGGGCCGCAGAAAATAAAGAGAAATATTGGACTTATGCCCTTACAGACCATATTACATAAATTTAAATAAGAAGAAGACATTTGTTAGTCTCTAAAAATCCTACAATTTAATTACAAAATAAAATAATAATTTAAATTAACTTGAATTAATTTACGAGTCTCAGATATTGGTCCAATCGTCAAATATAGCTAATGCCTCAACGTCCGGTAAAATCGATTTCGTTTGCACTTAGCCAGGGCCCATGGACCGGTATGGTCGTCGCCTGATAATCAAAACCAAGTTTAATAAATCTTTTGCAAAAGCCAGTTTTGGGAATTATAGATTTTATAGAAAATTTCCTTTTAAAATATTTCTGAAAATTCGGACAGCATTCCCTCTTTTTTCGGGATAACCCAAAAGTGGGAAAAGTGTGCCATAATTTCCTACAAATTATCCCAAACCAGGGAAACCCAAATATCATATAAATTATGTCCACAGAAAATATTTCCGAAACAATTTCCGGAAACCCTAGATGAAACCACAGAACCATAAAGAACCAGAACCAACATTCAGAAAAATCCGAACTAACCGAAATCAAAGAAACTCTTCCAAAAGTTATTCGGAAAACCCGAAACGAAACGGAAATCCCGAAACTAACTTGGAAAACACCACAGCTCATATTAAACCATCAATTCGGAAAAATCCGAAAATCACAGAAACTATTCCTAAGAGTTCTCGAAAAATCCGAGATGGAATCGGAAAACCCGAAACTAAATTAGAACAATAAACCAAAAATCTACAGAAACTTGCCAAAGGCAAATTCGAAAATTCCGAAGGATCGAAAACTTCACAACCGATTCCCGTTGTGGGAACAGGACCAATTTCATCATCGACACAAACCCAAGGGACAACTACTGAGATTAACAGAGGTTACCCAAAATTTGACGGAATATGAAGGGTAGTCTCAGACTCGGAACAGCAGGCCAGATACGGGGAGGTGCTGGACCGGGCGGTCAGATCGGGAACAGAGTGAGCGCGAGGAGGCATTGGGACAGTGGCCGGGTAGCAGCGCACGAGAACCGTCGAGTGGGGGCCGCCGGGACAGAATCGGGGTCGGGTCCGCCGGCAGGAGGCTGGCGCGGAGGGTCGGGCGGAGCCGCTGGGCTCGGGCTGGCCTGGGTCGGGGACAACGGCGGCGGGGTTCGTCGGGCAGGGCACGGCCCTGGGGAAGGTGGCGCCGGGGTCGGGTCGAGAGGAACTCCGGGAGGTGGAGCTCCGGCTAGGGTTTGGGGGTTTGAGAGTGGTGTGAGGGATAGAAGGAGAGGAAGGGGTTTAAATAGGAGAGATGAGCGGAGGTTACGGGAGGGGAAAGGATGGAACGACCGACAGTTTCGGGAGGGAAGAAGTCGGAAGGTCGGCGGCTCCAGGTGGCCGAGAGGTTTTGGAAGGGAAAGGTTAGTATGCGTTAGAAAAGGGAAAGGAAAAAAAAGGTTTTTCTTTCTGAAAATGGAAATATGAGATTGAGAAAGAGTTTAAGAAAAAGAAAAAATTTGTTTTTCTTTAAATAGTTATCTTCTTAAACAATAGGATTAGAACTTCATATTAATTATTATAACTAATGGATTTTAAGAATAAAATTGAATTTGGGTTTGATTTCCAAAATGGAACGAGATGAGTCCGGAACAGGTTCGAGACGGGTAAGGCCAAACTAAAATCCAGGAATTTATTAATAATACCATTTTCCTAAATAAATAATTTATATTAATAATTAGCTAATTAATAAATTAATTAACTGAAAAATTTAAGGGTTCTAGACGGGTTCGGGACTTGGGAACAAGTTCTGGTCTAGGTCAGCCAAAACAAAAATCCATGTTTATTTTGAAATTAGTAATTTTCTATTTAGCTATTAATAATAATCTGGCAAAATATTAATTTAACAAACACGCAATTTTAGTAATTTAGAAAAATAACAAAAACTAATTTCCAGAATTAATTAATTAACTAATTTAAGTTATTCAAAATAATTAACTAAAAGTTACGGGTTTCACAGATATCCCTGACGATGCTATTGTTCCAGATCCATATCTGGAAGTTATTGCCACAGAAATAGGAGAAGAGGCGGCAAAACCTATTGTTAATGAGAAATCCCGCAAACGGAAGCAGAGTACTGCTACTACTCTTCAAGTAAAGACTCCTGAAAAGAAGAAAAAGGTCACCGTCAACATTCCTTCTAAACCAAGAGTCACTACTCCAGAGGATGACATTTCTGTCGAAGAGCCGCCAAATGTCGTATCCTCTTCAACCCATTTTGAAGAAGGATCTTCAGCCTCCCAAGCAGCCACATCAACCAAAGCTGTAGGGATTTTATCACCAGGATGCCTTAGTACTTCACTCCATTTAACCTTACCACAAAAGGCACAAGTAGTTGAAGGTGTCGTTTCACAATCTATTCCACTGGATGAACCAGCTCTCGATTTTGATGATGAAGATTGGAATGGAGATTATAACGCATATTTGGCACGTTCTACACCTACTCCAGGTATATATACAAAATCTATACAAGATTATATATTATGATTTTATATTTTAATTTGTTTTGTTCATCTTGCAGGTGTTATTATTGCACCAAAACCTATGGCTCCTCCTTCTCTTCAAGAAAACATTTATGAGGAGAACCCGAAGTCTGAGGAAGAAAGTTCTTCTTCAGATGGAGTAGAGGAAATTCAACCAGAAGAGGAGCTACGACAAGAGCTTGAAACCGAGGTTCAACCAGGATTATCTTCTCATAATGACAATAGAGAAGAAGAACAATCTGCAGAAAAATCAACTGCAGATCAAAAAACAGCTGATGAAGAAAGAACTGATCTCAATGAAGAGATTGAAGTGTTTCAAGAGTCTGAACAACCAGAAGTCCAAGAAGGTGATGAAGGCATAGTCAAATCATCAACTGAAACTGGAACTGTTATTACTATTAATCCAGCAGAAGTTCATGAGGAGACAATGCCTGAATCTGAATCAGCTGCTCCGACTGTTATTCCATCTACCATAATTACCGCCACCAGAACTCCAGAAACGGCTGGAGTAACAAGTACTGAAGACGTGACTCCAAAAGCTCCTAGGGATCGATTGGCTATGGTAGCGACGACTACATCGTCTATATCTCAGTCTGCTACCGAAATAACCTCACTTGCTCCTAGCCTTCGAAAAAAGACTTGGTAGAGATTGCTGCAACACCGAGCTCTAATGCAGAAATGAATCTCTTAGTTGAGATTCACACTGAAGCTTTTTACAAGACTTTGGCAGCTTTGATTGACATGGTCCTGAATAGGGGCCTTAGTTATGACAGCTTGAAAGGCGCGATTGTTTCCACTATCAGGAATGTCGCCATGTTTAATGATGTTGAGAGAGCAACTGCATTAGAAAAGGTGATAGAAGAACTTGAGCAGCCTATTAAAGAATATCTGGGGCTGACAAGTGAAACCACTGAAAGTCTCATTCAAGCTGAGTATAATACTTTATCAGTTGAATTCACTACTCGAGAGACTACTTTCAATAACTCTCTCAAAGAACACATCAATAAAGTCGCCAAAGAGAAGGCTATTTTAGCTGATGCAAAACCACAGTTGGAGCATTATAGAGAATCCTATGACACTTCGAATACAAAAATTCAGGAGCAAAATGATAAAATTCGTGAAGTGGAGGCCGAACTAGCTCGTTTGAAAGCTGAGAAGGAGCAATTAATAGCAGCTCGTGACCAATATTTGACACAGAGCTCAATTCTGGAGGAACAAGTTTTTGGATCTGAATCTACTATTAAGCACCTCGATGAAGCCAGAGATAATCTGATAGCTACTTTTGCTAAATTTTCTCCCATTAGCACTCCAGAAGCCCGAAGACAGATAGCTACTGAAAATATATTGGGCTCTCGTGAGAAGCGTTTAGCAGAGCTCAAAAAATTGCTGAAAGATATGTCTGCTCCGCCTTAGGAAAAGAAGGAGCTTTTGTAATCTTTTATCTTATTCAAGAAATGAATAAAATATTTGTTTTGTGATCCTATCATTTATTTTGAAATTAAACAATAGGTATGAGATAAAAAATACTTATCAGAGGTAATATGGACATGATAAGTCTTTGAAACTCAAATAAATTGTATCTATCCAGAGGTAATGTGGACATGATAGATAATAAAATCTCGTTTTCTGTTTAGAGTGTACAATACTATCAGAGGTAATATGGACATGATAGATCATAACAACTCAAAGAAAACTAGATTAATATCTATTCAGAGGCCAAATGGACATGATAGATAGGAAAAGAAGTAGATTTAATATTTATTCAGAGGTCATAAGAACGTGATAAATAATAAATCCAACTTTTTATACCAACTGGTAAGATAAAAGATTAAAATTTCTCTCCGAAGAGACAAGTTACCAGCTTAACCAAACATTGGTAGCTGGGAAAGAAGACAGATGTCATGCCAATATCGATGAAAGAATGAATGAACCAACGTTTCTTTTGGGAAAAAATAGATTAATTTAATTCCATAATTAAATGGATGAATCTTATATAATGAATGGATAGGTCCTTTCGGGAATAAAAAGATTACTTCAATTTCCAAGACCGGTTCATTAATAGATCTCTCCTATAAATAGGTGAGAACTTTTTTTTCTAAAGTTTCATCCTTGTTTCCACTCTTCTATCGGAAATCTCTTCCAAGGATGTGCTGCAAAAGACCGAAGTCACCATGAAGGTTGATGACGTCATTGAAACGCCCCCCGTTGAACCAATTGTGTTGGGCCCAACCGGAATAGGCGAAGGCTCTTCTACGCCCAAGCCACCACAAGACATTTTCGAGTTCTTAATAGTGCCAGGAAAAACTTCTGAAGAAGAAGCACTGAGGATGGCTGTCTGCAAGTTTTTTGTGAACTCAGGCAATGATGTCTTCGATGAATTGGCTGACTATGTATTCAATAAGGAAGGCAGTGGTCCTCTTCCTTAATCCTTTGTTCTGAACAAAAATAAAAAAATAAAAAAATTATTTTCATTCTGTGTTTTCTTTTTATACATAGTATTTCTTAAGAAATTTGCCATTGATCGGCATCATGAGTAAATCTCCATTGGGCTTAGATAACCGATAGATACCGTTGGAAAAAACTGTCTCAATAACATAAGGGCCTTCCCATTTTGCTTGGAATTTCCCTTTGCTCTTATGAGTCATCACCATCGGTCTTCGAACAGCTAATACTAGTTCACCGACTTTGAATACCCTCTCTTTAACTTTACGATTGAAAGTTCGAGATATACGGGCTTGATATAGTTCAATATGCTGTTAAGCTTGAAGACGCTTCTCATCCAATCCTTCAAGTTCTTGGAGTCGTAAGCGATCATTATTCTCTGTAGTTAGCTCATTAGCAATGGCTATTCGAAGAGATAGAATCTGAATTTCCAATGGAAGGACAACCTCACATCCGTAGACTAGTAAAAATGGTATAAACCCAGTAGGAGTTCGGACTGTCGTTCGATAAGCCCATAAACATTCTCCAAGTTTCTCATTCCAATCACGTTTATTAGAAGAGACGAATTTTTTGAGAAGTTTGATGATCGTCTTATTGAAAGCTTCAGCTAAACCATTAGCAGCTGGATTATAAGCCGTAGAAGCCAGATTTTGAATTCGATTCTTATTACAAAACCGATAAAATGCCTGACTAGCAAACTGTGGTCCATTGTCATAAATTATCCGTCGAGGAATCCCGAAACGATAAATGACATGGTGTTTGATGAAGCTAATCACATTAGATGTTTTCACTTCAACAAGAGGAACCGCTTTCGCCCATTTAGAAAAGTAATCGGTTATAGCCAATATAAACCGATGTCCCTTGACAGAAGGAGGATTAATCGGACCAATAATGTCCATGCCCCAAGCTTCGAAGGGCCAAGAAGCTGCCGTAGGATGCAAGAATTCAAACGGTTGATGAAAAAAATTAGCATGAATCTGACATGCTTTACATCGTCTGGCATAATCTACAGCATCTGCTATCATGGATGGCCAATAATATCATATTCTTCGAATACGGTCTTGTAATTTCAGACCTGGTTAATGAGCACCACAAACACCATCATGAGCTTCGCGAAGTGTTTGTTTAGCTTCACTTTCTGAGAGACAGCACAGTAAAAGTCCATCATATAAACGACGGTATAGCATATGTAAAGACGAATCATAATAAAATTGAAATGATCGTCTCTTGATTGATGCAGCTTCTTTTGGATCTTCAGGTAAAATCCCATGAACCGCATAATCAATGAATGGACTTCTCCAATCCCTCTGCTGGGAACTTGACTCTGTAATATAACTCTGTTCAATATACAGATTATTCTTGACACAGAGTAAGTCTCGGTCCAACAATGTGATTATGTTTTGTCTTCGAATTGGAACAGCTAAGTCTGCAGCTAGACTAGCAAGAGCATCAGCTTCCATATTCTGAGAATGTGGTACGAATTCGATAAAGAATCCTTTGAATGAAAGGACCAACTCGATTACCACTTGATGATAAGGGATGAGATCAGGATTTTTGACTTCATATATCCCTCTAACCTGATTAACAATTAGTTGAGAATCTCCATAAGCTTCTAGGAACTCGATGTCCAACTGTTTTGCTACTCTATACCAATCAACAGAGCGTTATATTCTGCCACATTGTTAGAGCATGGCTCATTGAGAGAATAAGCACGATATATGACCATTTTGTCAGGAGAAACCAAGACTATTCCTACCCCAGAGACAATATTGCCTTTAGGTCCAACTCGTGATGCTCCATCAAAGTATAACTGCCAAATATCATTTCTCAAAGTCATGTTGTAATCCACAACTTCATCTGGAATATCTTCATATAGCTTCGATGTTTCAGGTATAGGGTGAGCTGCTAAGAAATCAGCTAATGCTCGACCCTTCACTGATTATTGAGGTACATAGACCATGTTATAAGGAGTGAGCAACATCGCCTAAGTAGCTAACCTGGAGTTAAAAATGCTTGGTTTTCTCATCAGCACCCGAATAGGATTTATTCTGGAGATGACATGAATAGTTTGTCCTGTCACATAATGTCATATCTTTTGGACAACAAAAACTAAAGCCAAACATTCCTTTTCTACAGGAGTATACCTGTGTTCAGCTCCGACCATCATTCGGCTGAGATAATAAATTGCTTGTTCATGACCCATATCACTTTTCTGTGCAAGAAGAGCACCAAGTGAATGATCTAAGGCTCGAACATATAGCAAAAATGGTCTTCCTACCACTGGTGGTACCAGAACAGGTGGATTTGTAAGGTATTACTTGATGTCATTGAAAGCTTTCTGACATGCTTCATCCCAAACAAAGGATACACCTTTCTTTAATAAACGGGATAAAGGTTGACATCTCCCCGAGAGATTGGATATAAATCTCCTGATATAAGCAATGCGACCTTGAAAGCCTCGGAGTTCCTTTAGATTGCATGGAGGACCCATTTCAAGAATTGCTTTGATTTTATCAGGATCAACATGAATACCCTGAGAAGTGATGACAAATCCCAAAAACTAGCCACTGGAAACCCCTAAGAAAGACTTAGTAGGGTTCATTTTCAATTGATGATGATGCATCAATTCAAATACTGTCTTCAAGTCTTGAATATGATCATCTTTTGATCAACTTTTGACAGCAATATCATCTACATAACATTCCACTGTCTTGCGTAGATGTTCCTGAAAGATGTTACTCATAACCCGTTGATACGTGGCACCGACATTTTTGAAACCAAATGGCATAACCGTATAGCAGTAAACTCCAAGGGGTGTTCAAAAAGTAGTATGCTTCTCATCTTCTGGATGCATCTTGATCTGATTGTATCCTGAGAATCCGTCCATGAAAGACATGCGTTCAAAACCGCATGTATTGTCTATCATGACATCAGTAATTGGAAGTAGAAATTCATCTTTTGGGCAAGCTGCATTAAGATCTCGAAAATCTATGCAAACTCAGACTTTTCCGTTCTTCTTCATAATATGAACAATATTGGCAACCCAGTCTGGGTGTTGTTCTTCACGAACAAAGCCACATGTAATCAACTTTTTGACTTCTGCTTCGATTGCATCCATCATGTCTGGTCGAAAACGTCGTTGCTATTGTTTCACAGGCTTGGCATTAGGAAGAATATTGAGTTTATGAGTAGCAACTTTAGGATCTAGACCCGGCATATTCTCATAACTCCATGCAAAGATATCAATGTATTCTTTAATCAGTTTTATCAACTCTTCCTTTTCATCTTCGGAAAGGTTTTTACTGATTAATATTGGCTTGGATGTAGTTCCGTCTCCAACATCAATCTGGAGAATTTCATCCTCCGTAGGTGGTTGTCGTTGTTCAAAATGAAGTTCCCATTGGGTATCCATCTGTTGAGCCCAAGGGTCATTTTTAAATGATTTAGATTCCTCTTCAGTTTGAACCATGTTGACTGAGAATACACATTCAGATTCATCGTAATAGTTCTCTCCAGCATATTCAGATTCGATGAAATGGATTTCTTCGGATTCTGAGGATTGTGAAGAACTAGAAGAGAATTCTTCTTGTATATCATCATTAAATATGTGGGACGGATCATATCCTAACCCATGACGAGTTTTCTGGTAAAATGGATCACCACATAATGGTAATCGTCTACCCTTACCTTGATTGAGATCTTGCATAGTCTTCAAGTCATATCATATATTCTGGATAATCTTGAGAGATTGTTGGCTATATTTGTTAATTCAGATTTTTCTTTATCTTTATCTCTAAGATCATCCGTCTGAACAACAGGGATATTTCTAGCCAGGCCAAACACAATTTAGTGCTTATTTTTCTTATCAGACGGAATCACGAAATAAGATTCTTCGTGACATCTAAAAGTTACACAAGCTTGCGATGAAGCGGCTACATAAAGAAGATAGGGAGAAGATGTTAAGAACCTTTGAGCATAAGGTCCAACATCGACATGAGAAGGAAAAGAATTTTCCTTATAGTCAATGTATAAAATTTTCTCCATGTCATCTTTATATTGATGACTTTGATCATCAAGAGATAAAGTCATTCTTTGAACAAATTTGACAGCCATATACTCAAAAAGGAAATCTTTGTTGATATCGAAAAGTACAGAATGATCAATATTTACATCATTTATAATTTGACTACTACGCTTCGGATTGATCATTAACAGACCATCATCCGTCTTCTGCGCAGACTTGTCAAGGTTGATGACCAATGATGGTTCTGGATCATTCGTATGAGAAGTACGTCCCTTGACTTTGATCATAAGGGGTTGAACTTGGCTCTTGACAGGAATACTCATAGATTCTCAGATGAAGCTATAGTTTTTCCTTTGACCTTGATCATCAGAGGTTGATCACTGACAGGTTGGGATTGGATTCGACCTTTGAATTTGATCTTCAAAGGTTGCTCTTCTGGAGGATCTTCATTGACAGACTGATCTTCAATAGGTGATTGATCTTCAGCCATATCTGATATCTCCTTCACATGCTCTTGTTTGTAGAGTATTGAGTCCAAAAAATAGGCTTCAACACCCTTGAAGGGATTTATATCAGCAATTCAGTCTTCACAACTCCTTGCGAATCCACGTACTTGAAGCATTGGTGGAGAGTTGAAGGCACAATGTTATTCTCATGTATCCACGGTCGCCCGAGAAGGATGTTGTAGGATACGTCGGAGTTAATAACATAGAAAGTAGACATAGTTCGAAGATCACCAATCTGAATCTTTAGACGAATCTTCCCCAGTGGTTTACTCTTGCCAGAGTTGAAACCAACTATTGTGGTACTAGTGTAAGTCAAATCACTAGTAGCAATCCTCAAAGGTCTTAGCATACTCTAAAGAATTATGCTAATTGAAGACCCAGGATCAATGTAAATCCTGTCAATTTCAATGGATCCAATATACCCAGTGTAGAACAGAGGCCTGTCATGTTTGTTATGCTTTAACAGCATGTCTTCTTATGTGAAGGTAATATTAGGAATTGCCTCCATCATACTATGACATTGTGGACACGAAACTGGTGTATTATCAGGACTCTTGAGTTGAGCTAAGCATGAATCTGCTTGAAGCAAAGCTTCACTCAAAGTCTTCCTACTTTCTCTAGAAAGACGAAGCAACTCAAAGATAGAGAGTCTAGCCGGAGTATTAGCTAACTGGGCTAGAATATCAAATTTGTAGGGCTTCTCATCACCTCTTGACTGGAAGCAGACTTCAACGGGACGTCAAAGCGTACTGCTTTCTGTTTCCCCTTCTCAACCACAGATGGTTTAGCAGGAACAGAAGAAGGTTGAGCTGGTAGTGTTTCCACTATATCTTCTGCTTCTTTGGAAGATCCCTCATAATACTTGTGGTACTCTTTTCCAAATCTCGTACCAGCAAAGCTTTCTTCTTCAGACTCAGGAGAAGGAAGTACCATATTGCAGGATTTAATCTTCTTTCCCTTGGCCTTCTTCTTTCGAGGAAGCTCAGAACCCAATCCAACAGTAGATTTTTGACTTTGAATCTATAAAGGAATTCGCATTCCTTTATCATAGTTCAAACCTTTCGCCTTTTGAAAGTCATAGCCCATCTTCTTCATGAGAAGGACTGATTGCTGACTGTATAAATGAATGGGCAGCAGACTTTTAACAGGTAGTTCAACAGAGGAAGGAGAAGAAATCTCTGTAACTATAGGAGAATGAGGAATAAAAGCCTCTGTAGCTACGGAAGGAGAAGAATTTGGGATACAAGGAAAAATCCTTGTATAAAGGAAAACTATTTATAGCTAGCCACTGCTGATGAGTAAGTATGAGTTTAGTAGGAGGAGCTAGACTTGGAGGGCATATGTTCAAACCTCTCAGTCTATCTTCCAAAGGAATGCCATCCCATAGATGATCCAAATCATCAGGATCTGGAATAACATGAGAAATCATGTTGCAGGTTTAGACTTTTTTACCTTTCTTGGATTTTGAAGTTTTACTTCATCTTCCATTTCAGGTACTAAGTCAGGATGTACCCACATAATTTTACCATTCTTTAATGTGAGAGGCAACAATCCTTCATTTTCCTCTATGGCAGGTGGGATATTCACTATCTTCATCGTCGCCTTCGGAATTGGGACAATTCCATCTGGGACTTGTTGAGGAGGAAAATCTCTAAATTGAAGAGAAACCATATTGGTTGTAACCGTATGCTCATCGTTTGTTAAAGCAATGGCATTGGCATTGATCAGCTCTTGGATTTTCTTCTTTAGAACATAACAAGCCCCGGTGGGATGATTTATGTATCTGTGATAGATACAATACTTAGGATTGTTAGTCAGATTCACCTCATTAGGCCTTTTTGGCTCTGGAATCTGGAGTTTGCCACTTTTTACTAGATATTGAAATATCCCTGGGATATCACTTTCGTCAAAAGAGTATTCTTATTTTGGCTTAGAAGACTCCTGATTATTCGACATCGTTTTGTTCTTGGAAAGATTAACCATGAGGGTATCCTTACCCTTCCCATTACGATTACTGGAATTATTACCAGAAGAGCCTTTCTTTCCTTTATCCACTGAGGCAAAAATCATCCCATGTTCACGAGCCAACCTACCGTTGGTCTCGGCAGAAACTGCTGCTATAATAAACGAGGCCCAATCTGTGAATTGGGAACCCATGAAGACAGCAATGGATGGTCGCAGATTCATCTTGCATGTATCAATCAACGCTGAATCCGGCATACCAGGAGGCATCTTTAGAGTCGCCTATTGGAAATGTTCGATGAACGTCCGAGTATCTTCCTTCTCCTTTTGTTTGATTTCTATTAGGGAGGACATATTCATATCCATGCCCCCTTCATTGAAACGGGAGAGCAATATTGCTTTAAATTCATCAAAAGATGAAATGCAATTGTCGGATAAACTACGATACTAGTCGTAAGCTGAACCCATCAAACACCTGATGAACACTCGAGTGAGAAGGGCATCATCTTTCTGCAGATGCACAGTCATAATATCAAAGTAATTAATATACTGACTAGGAGAAGCCTTTCCATCAAACAATACCATTGATTGTGGCTTGAATTTCGGTGGAAAGGATACATCATTCCAATGAGGAGGATAAGGTTGCTTAATCCCTAACCTCTGGAGCTGATCCTTGTGCTTCAAAACTTCAAACTGTGCTTTGAGCTCACGCACTGCTTGAATGGCTTCACTGGTTTGAGGAAGCACGTTTGATTGAATAGTTGTTGGATGTACCGTGACCCCCACTGGAGGTGGTACATCTTCTGGAATGATGGGATCTGGAGATACAGAATTTTGGTTAATAGTAGGCTCTTGATTATTCAAAGGTATGTCAACCCTTGACTATCTTGAGTTTGTGCTGTAACTTGTACCGGTATTGCTACTGCTGGCTGAGCAGTTTGCTGAGTCATTATTATCTGGTGCATGCTTTGCATCATAGTAAGCATGTCCTTTAATGATTGCTCAACGGCAGTGAGACATTGTTCTGTATTAGCAGATGACGTCTCTGGTTCATCTCCAATAGCGTAGGATTCAACCTCTCTTGAAGATATAGAAGGATTGGTATAGAGGTATGAATCGACACTATCCGTTTCAGACTCAAAAGATTGAGTTCCCCCAGCTTCTGAATCAGAAGTTTGCAACTGTCTTTGCCTTCTTGATCGAGTATTCTGATATACTCGTTCAAAGGAATCAATAAGTCTGTTGAACTGTTGTTGACCTGGAGTCTGAGATGTGTTGCGTCTTGGACGTCGTCCTCTGTTGGTATGAGATGCCATGTTGACTGACGCATATGACAACTCATGTTCTTGGTCAACAGCTTGCTGTTGAGGCGCATTTAAGCTTAACCGATCAAAAACTGACCGTTTAGAATCCGAACAACAACATTTGATTACAATCTGGTGACACTCACAATGGTGATTTTTTGGGGGGAGTATCACAAGAGATTGTCTATTTTTACGCTTTTGCATTAGCAACTCGCGTAAATCAGAAGGAGTAGAGGGAGTAGTCTTCTTTATTACATTTGGGGTTGAAAAACGTTTAGTCCCTTGTGTATAAAGAAGATTACTAGCTGCATTCGCAGAACCAAACTTTACAATTTTACGCGCTTGGAGTTGCGTACGTAAATCCTGAGATTTTTGAGCACAAAGGACTCCATCTTCATTGCGTGTAATTTGAAGGTTTGGTACCTTGCGTACAGCAGTTTAAGAAGGTTGTTGGTTGAAAACAGGGGTTTTACCAACTATGTTTTTATACTTCATGCGTGCAGGTATATTTACTTAAGATGTAGAAACATCATTGTGAATTTTATCTACACTGTCACAGACAGGAGATTTACCTTTACGCACAGAGCGCACAACATGAGTATCTGCCACGTTATAAACGGGAGATTTTCCTTTACGCGTGGAGCATAAATTTTGTGTGTCTATCGTGTCACAGACGGGAGACTTGTTCTTACGCGCGGGGCGTACAGCTTTAGAGTCTACCACGTCACAGACGGGAGACTTGTTCTTACGCGTGAGGCGTACAGCTTTGGCGTCTACCACGTCACAGACGGGAGACTTGTTCTTACGCGCGGGGCGTACAACTTGATTTTTACGCCCAGAGCGAAAAACCTGAGGGTCTGCCACGTTACTAACGGGAGACTGATTTTTACGCCCATGACGTATCACCGAAGTAGAGACTGCTTCATCACAGATGGGAGCCTCTACAACAGGAGTAGGAAGAATTCCTTTACCTTCCGAGACAGTAGGAAAATCCGAGGATGCCTTGGATTTAGGAATCCAAACTTTTCGTGCCTTCCTCGATTTCTGAACATTGGAGCAGTGAGTACCACCCCATGTTCGGAGCATTTCTTCGTAAGCAGTCTGGTCGAAGTGTACAACCAGAGTCTTCTTTGTCGATCCGATCGACACATCATCATATTGAGCAATTGCCTCCTCGTCAGAGGAGAAGGTCGCCCCAGCAGAGTCGCCATTTTGTTTCACTTAACAAATGCCTAAAAATTGGCCTTTGAAAATAAAACGAGAAAGAGTACAAAAAAGTACAAATTGTTCTGGGAAGTATTGCTATGGAAGTCTGATCTGAAGGCGATCACTTTGTTCCTTGGACCATACGATGATGATGAAGATCACTGCAAGAAGATGAACAACCGAAAGAACTAAGTCACCAGAAAGGTATCGACGCACTTGGGCACTGATGGCGAGGTCGAATGCTTTCCTGCTTTGCTTCACTCTGTTCTGGAAGAAAAGTTGAAGAAGAATGCTCTCGAAAATCAAAGTCTCTGGGCTCTGATTTCTGTATTCTCTCCTGTCTCTCTGCTCCTGATGCCCTTGTTATAAAAAAAAGTCTATTTATAGACTTGACCCATTGTGCGTAAAAAGCAACAAAATTGGGTTTTTACGCTGGTAACTGTCACCAACGATGGAAGTCACCCTCTGAATATGTTGACACGCGTCCCATTATTCCAACAAAAATAGGGAGCACGTATACACGTTCCTCAATAAATGTGGCATGAAAGCCACGTGGATAAACCACGTTCCAAAGTAGTCAGGAAGGATCGGGCGTAAAAACGTCCCCAAAATATGCTCCGAGCGTAAAGTAGCAACTGGCATAAAAACAACACAATTAAAACTTCTCAGCGTAAAGTGGCTAAAATAGCCTTGAGCGTAAAACTTAGCCCAAATAGACTTTACGCCCACAATAGTCTTGAGCGTAAAAACTCACATAACTATCGTGCGTAAAAAGAAGTAATTATTGAGCGTAAAGTAGCCTTTTTTTGCACACCATACGACAAGTATCGAGCTTGGTAAAAATCTGATCTTCTCGACTTCTGTGTTGCATGTTGTCAGCAAATCATTATGTCGAAGTCATTATCACTTGTATTAAATGCATGATCTGACAACTTCCCAGCGTAAAGTAGCCAGCGTAGAGGATGGCTAGCGTACAGACTAGCCTGGCGTAAAAATAGCTCTCATAGAGAATTGCCTGCGTAAAGTCCTCAATTTTCTTTGAATTAATCAAATAAAGCACTTTTTATGCTCCTACAGTACCGACGCTCTTATGACGGGCTACTGCTACGATGCTTATCAGACACAGAAGCCAAGCATGCACTCCGGGAGGCTTACGATAGAGTTTGTGGTGTACATCAACCAGGCCATAAATTACAAGATCGCCTCAAACGAATGGGCTATTACAGACCCACGATGATAGCAGATGTTATAGAATACGCAAAGAAGTGCAAAGCCTGCCAGTTCCACACCAATTTTATTCATCAACCTTCGGAGTTTCTACACCCGACGGTAGCATCTTGGCCATTTGAAGCTGGGGCATGGACGTCATAGGACCAATCAGCCTGCCATCCTCCAAAGGACATCAGTTCATCCTAGCTATAACCGATTAATTCTCCAAATGGGCGAAAGCTATACCGCTCACTGAAGTGAAAAAATCAAACGTGATCAATTTTATCAAACATCACATCATCTACCGCTTCGGTCTACTTTGCAGGATCATCCATGATAATGGTCCACAGTTCGTAAGCCATGCGTTCTATCGATTCTGCAATAAGAATCGAATCTAGAACGTAGCCTCTACTGCCTACAATCCAGCGGCTAACGGGCTAGCAGAAGCCTTCAACAAAACCATCATCAAACTTCTCAAGAAGTTTGTGTCTTCAAACAAGCGTGATTGGAACGAGAAGCTCGGTGAATGTCTACGGGCCTATCACACAACGGTCCGGACTCCAACATGAAGTACGCCATTCTCTCTGGTTTATGGGAGCAAAGCAGTTCTTCCCGTAGAAATTCAGATTCCTTCTCTTCGGGTAGCCCTAGCCAGCGAGCTAACTACTGAAGAGAGCTACCGTCTGCGACTCCAAGAGCTTGAAGCGCTAGACGAAAAATGCTTATTAGCTCAGCAGCGCATTGAGCTATACCAAGCACGCCTTTCTAGAGCCTTCAACAAAAAAGTGAAGGAAAGGATCTTCAAAGTAGGCGATCTGGTCCTAGCAGTGAGAAGACCGATGGTCATGACGCACAAAACAAAAGAAAAATTCCAGCCTAAATGGGAATGTCCTTTCGTCATAGAATCGGTGTATTCTAACGGTACGTACCGGCTGACCAAGCCTGACGGTGACTTGTTCATGATGCTTATCAACGACAAGTTCTTGAAGAAATACTATGTGTAACCTCTTTTACATAATGTTAACATATGAACAGTCATATAAATGTACAGTGCGATGTTTATATGATTCTAAAAAAAAACAGCTATCTAACTATTATCCGTATTTCAAGAGTCTTGAATACGCCCTGGATAATCGGTCCTCTAAATATTTTCCTAGTGGAATCATTTCCGTTTTTGACTCCGTCCAAACTCGGTTTTACGAAAACAAATCACATCCCTATTACCTTTGAACTGTTTTTCGATAATTATTTCCCCAGCGGAATGATCAAATGTTTTGCCACGTCCACATAACCTCTGAGCAAAGCATTCATAAAAAATAGTCATGTCCACACTACCTCTGAACTATCCACTCCTCCCTAATGCTATATATCTTTCCACGTCCATATTACCTCTGGTCAGATATAGAACATTCTCTGCTATTACGTCCATATTACCTCTACTAGCAGCTTCATTCAACTTATTATCTATATTCGAATCATTCAAATATAAAACAGATAATAGATCCACATAAAATTTCCCCCACGGAATACCTATCCGAAATGTCCTTGCTACGTCCATATTACCTCTAGCATCGATATTTCACAAAACCACATTCACTTTTGAAAAGATTTTTATTCAGTACTTAAACGTCTATCGAAAGACGAAAAAAAAGGTACAAGAGCCGTGACGGCCAAAAAAAGAGAGAGTTACGAAAATCTATGGGATACACAGGCGGTTTATGCTATCCCTCAGAGCAACCATCTCGGCTTCAGATTTCACAGTTGCTCGGCGTCGGGCCTCTTCTTGGCAAGCGGCTTCATCTTCAAAGAGGATCAGATTCTGATGCTCTCCCTCCAACCTCGCCAGCTGCTATTCTAAACGGGCAGAAGCGGTGGCAGTCATGGTAGCTTGAGACAGATAATCCTCTTGTTCAGATGACGCCATCCACAAGTTAGCTTCCAACTGGGCGATCTTATTCCTGATCTGTGTAATGTGATTGTGCTTCTCAGTAATCTGCACAACCATCCTGTTCTTTGAGGCAGCACGGGCCTCACTCGCAGCATTGAATTGGCTGTACTGATCAGCCAGCTCGCCAATCTCCTAGACAAGGGCGTCCTTCCTTGCTTGGAAGGTAGCCCTCTCCTCCGTAAGAGCTGTCATCAAGGCGTCGTCCTCTGCATGGAACATTGACATCGGACTCCGCTACTTGATGTCTCGGAACCGGGCCACCTGACCCTCCAGGTCATACAGGATCTTCCTCAGAGCATTAGCCCACTCTTCATAGCCAGCTATGTTCCGGAGGACGGCTACCTGAAATTCGACAACAGCCTTCACAGGGCCGAAGGCGACATTCCGATTCAAGACCCCAGGAAGCTTCACTTTCAGTGCAGAGTAGAAAGTTTTGATAACTTTCTGGGCCATCTCTTCATCCTCGGTGGAGGTCATCGGAGAAGAGGCTTGGAAAGTTTCTTCCACCCCTGGAAGAAATGCCTGACAAGAAACCGAACCTGACAAAGAAAACAATACACATCAGGCACCAGAAAAAGACGAAGGAAAATACAGAAAGGTTATAATTTCGTACCTTCGGCTTGCTCAACTCCAACTTGGACTGTGGCGCCAACCTTGGTTTCAGGAAAGCCAGGAGCAGAGCTGGACTATTCAAGGGGAATAATACCAAGGCCCCGAGCAGCATCGGGCCTGGTTTCTTTCACAGGCTCGTCCGAGACATGAGCAGATTCGGCAACAGCCCCTCAACAGGCTGCTCGACCGCTCTTCCTGAAGCCAATACTGGCTCACTAATAGCTCCCTCCACAGTAGCAGATTTGGGGGGGCCGGGAACAACTTATGACCCTCTCCCAACGATGGGGACCATCGCCACAAGGGGTTATTTCTCCTTGTCTACAAGGGAATACACAGACGTGGTCAGCCTCACAAGGGGCACGCAAAATTGAAGTCTAAAGCCTCATCCGAAGAGAGGCACAAAGGCAACGTACCCATAGGAGGATGAGCCGATTGGACTTGGTTCTCGTCCAGCTCCTTCATCGCAGTCCCTATTGCAGACATATCCCCCACAGATATGTCACAGGAAAAGCTGATCTTCTGATCGCCGTTATGGTCTGGGCCTCTATCCCGATCTTCACGCTCAACCCTTACGACCGAAGAAGATCCGCCCTCGTCCATCGGCTGAGGAGGGACAGGAGACACCATTGTCGTGTCCCCCTCCTCAGATAAAAAGGTATCAGCTTCAGATTCAGGGTTCTGAGCAAAGGACAAATGCAAGGGTGAGAAAGCTTCTAAAGGATTGACTAGAATGGCTATGGAGTCGAGGAAGGAATCTACCTCTCGAATATCAATGGCCCGCGATGCCTTTCCTCCTCTTCCAATTTGCCACAATGATCTCCTCAAGGGAGGCGAGCCAACACCAATTTCCTTAGCTCTCATCGGGGCAACAATTTTTTTCTTCCACTTTAAAGTTGGCTCCTGGACCAATTCAGTTGCAGCCTTTCTCTTCTGAGGAGGATTAGGAGGAGAGGAATCCTCATCTTTCGTCTCCTCCTTCGGAGACACTGTTGGCTCCCTAAAGATGGCTTCTGGTTGTGGCGCTACGGCTGGTTGCGAGGTGGGAACAGTACTTTTCTTCTTACGACTCTTCGGCACCTTTTTCGTAGGAAGAGGGCCAAACCGAGTTCCCAATATCAAGCTACATTCTCGATCATACTGAGGATGGAAAGTATTGATCTGAACATAAAATTTGGCGGCGACATAGCACAAATGGGTCTCAGGCTTGTCCAAAGGCAGAGTGAAAGTCACCCCCGTGCACCCGGTATTGTAGTACATCCAAGCACGCGCCCCATCAATCAAGCTGCCTATCGACTCCAGATGTGGGCTAGCGTTTCCCAGAAGGAGCTGACTGTAGCTGAACTGTCGTACAAAATGACTCGATAGATACGGCTCCAGATGGTCATGATTCCTGTCTCGAAGCACCAGATGCGATGGTCTAATAGACTGAAGCCAGTGAAATGCCCCAGCAGTCAAATTAGTGGCATAAACCCCCTCATCCACTAAGGCATCTCCTATATTTCTGCTACCGAACGGAGGAGATACTCTGAAGACTCATAGTTCTGTAAGAAGCCTAAGGCCCTTCTGCAAGCTGGCACGCCGGCGACATTCCAATTTGCATCGTAAAATCTACAAAGAAAAGCATCTCCCGCCAAAGAATCTGCCACCAATCCAACATTCATTAGGGAAGGACAATGTAGTAGCAGCCACCCCATTAGAAAATGATACGAAAGCTCGGTTCGGGCAAAGTGAGGCCTGTCGTCGGGAGTTATCGCATCCCTGACAAAGTCCCGCAGACCTTGTCCAATGGCACAAACCATCGCGGGAAGTAGTACAAGGTGGTATCCGAACGCTAGCTTCACAGCCGAAAGAATCATAACTCGGCTTATTCTCTCAATGGACCCTGAACCTCCAGGGACCACACAGTCACGAAGCCAGATCATTAAGAAAGCTGCCAGCACAGCTTTTTTCGACAACGGATGTTTGGCCTGACGAAAGTAGTGGCCAATCGGAGACTCAGGATTATTACTGTCCTCAGTATCTGATGTCTTATAATCTGCCATCCGAGCTTCTATATCAGACTTGGTCAGGGGTTTTAAGATTGAAAAGTAGGCCGGATCTTCCCCTTCTCCTTGGACAAAGATATAGCCCGTCCAGGCTCTCGTGTGGGGATTGGCCCCCTCAGTTCTCCCTTTCTTATTTATCCTATGACAGATAAGAAGGTGAAAGAGCAATTCTTTGTATACATCAACCATCCCGAAGGTTTTTCTCTCCAGATCTCGGAGTTCTTCATCACAAGGCACATACTCTTCATAGGGCTCCGTACCCCAGGGAAGCTTCGACACTTTCTGCATCTCATGGAGAGCCAATCCCATCTCCCCCACCGAAGTAAAGAAAGTACAGGTGTGAAGGTTATATAATTCAACCAAAGAAACAAACATTGACCAGTTGACCCTAACACCATGTTGAGTGGCCCTAATAGCATAGTAAAGGCCAGCAGTCTTCAAGGTGGCTTCATATGTAGAAAGTACCCAGACGGATCCCTCCAGCCTTCCATCCGCATTTTCCCTGCGTGATATGACACGTCCTCCATCATCATCAAATGGCAAAGTGTGTCAGCAGCGTAAGGATGAAGGTTAGCCGGAATGTCATTCACTACGACAACAGTTGCAGTCCCCTCGTAGAATAAGATGCAGAACCTCGGATACATTTAAAAGCATCTTTCCTCCGATCGGCTGAGTCGAACTGTATTCTCCCAGAAATGACTTCGGGAAGCTCAGGAGTTAGGTCCCACTTCATCCGTCGCCGTACCGCTAAGACAGTGAAAGCAGACAAAGGATAACGACGCTCAATCGACGGTAGCCATATCCTCTGGTTTTTCGGATTGATCACCATGGGGATTCTCAAACGTATGATTTTGCCATCTTCAAAACCTACACTATCACCAAACAGGAAATACGGCTTCTTGAAGCGACGTGACCCTCCACCCACGAACTTTTCGTCATTAATCAACTGCCTCAAGAAGGACTTATCCTGCTCAAATATGGCGAGGGTCCGCTCCGTAGGCTAATTTTGATCAATCTTGGCTTTGACCGTGCTGATCATATTTGTTATGGAACTGGTGTCAAGGGCCTGGTAAGTAGAGCCGAAAGGAATTCCGTCAAATTCTAGGACATACATGTTTACTGCAAGGGCAGAAAGATAGTCAAACTCAGAAAACCACAGGAAAAACTAAGTTCTGAAGAGCTTCTATGCGCCCAAAAGGCTATGCGCCCAAAAGGATATGCGCCCAATACAAAGACATGTGGGCGCATAACACACAGACAATAAGTGGGCACATAATGTGCCACAGCTTAAAGGGCGCATAATATCGCAACACTTGGGCGCATAATGCACCACTTTGTTGGCGCATGACTTCTGCGAGCGCATAGTAATGCCCACAGAAGTATGTTGCCATAGACGCAAGCACCCGGGAAGAAGAGAAGTCCGAGCGTCGCAAATTAACGCTCGAGACTTCATTTTTTGAAGCATGATCTCATCCAAAATCGGATCCTGGACCGTCGAGGACTCTGCCGCAGGAGGATAGCCATCCGACGCAGCCCCCTTGCCCTTCGCGGATCTTTGGCAGCCTTGGGAGACATGATTCTCAAAGAAAGAAGACGAAGAGTTTTTCTAAAAAGTTCAAAAAAAAGGAATAATAAACTTTCTCTCTCCCCTAGGGTCGATTTATAGGCACGAGCCACTTCCTATGCGCCCATAAACCTTATGCGCCCATCATGGTGTATGCGCCCACTAAAGCCTATGTGCCCACGTGATGGATCAGCTTTTTGCATACTATGCGACTGTCTTCTGCTTACGTGGACGACGTACAAAGGATGGACCGCTTCAAATTATGTTCCGATGAATCTGTTAGTTCGGATTTCGAGGAAAATCTCAACAATCATATCTCCCTGACAGGCTGGCCAAATATTATGCGTCCAAGGAGAGGGCTGTGTTATGCGCCCATTGCCTCATGAGAAGACGATCCATGTTTCTTTTAAAGTATTTCGAACTTGTTCAAGTGTCAAAAACTTTGAAGGGGTCCTGTAGAAGCATAAAAAATTCCCAGCCAAGAGTAGCTCCATACGTCCAAGCCAAGAGTAACTCCATGCGCCCAGCAGTATGACTCCATGCGCCCACTGAATGAAGCTCCATGCGCCCAGTTCAAGTATTAACTTTATGCGCCCAAGACTAGCTGTCCCAAAAGGAGGGCGCATAGCCTGAGACATGGCTATGCGCCCAAGCCTAACTCAGTCAAAGCCATGATCAAAATGTGCACCGAAGTGGATGGCCACGTCAGTCTCCACGAGCATTCATGCACCGAAGCATGTGGCCACGTCAACAACATGACCAACCCACGATCTCGCAGCCTGTATGCGCCTACATACTATGTGCCCAAAGTAGGACTATACGCCCACATAAGAACCAGCGTGTCTCTTCATGTGGGTGCATAACATCATTCCAGCCCGAGAACGACTATAAAAGGGGGGCCTCATCCTTCTTCAAACACACAGAACGGAGATCATTTTCAAGAGCCAAATTGCTGCACTTCTTGCCAGTGAGCCGAGAGTTAGCAATTTTCTTAGGTTTTATCCCACTTTTGTAATCGGAGTATCAACGGAGTAATGGAGCAACTACCGCTCGATCTCCATCGTCCCATTCCCCAGAATTCTTTCTTTTGTACTCGGGGATCCTCAGCACAGGATCTCTCAGGCGTACTCGATTTATGGTGCCTCACGCCAATAAAAAGAAAAGGCAGCATTTTTTCTTCTTTTTTGTGTCCACAGTCGTCGCCATGGTCGATGGAGGTGGGGCAGACGGTCATGGCGGTTGTGCGTGCTAGGGTTGGTTCGGTAGGGTCCGATCATCTGGTGTTGACGGCCATGTTGTTGTTGTCAGCGAGGTGGTTCGGAGGGTGATGATGGTGAAGGCTAAGGCGATGTGCGGGAAGGAACGGGTGGTGGGTTGCTGTTTGTGGCTGGTAGTGTAATGCCCCAGTCCCAAAATACGTGGGACCAGGTATACGAATACATGCCAGCAACACTTCACCAACGAGCCAAGCTATACAACAAGCCCATTAGCGAAATACTTAAGCTGTAAATCATAATAACACCAAGAAATATAACACAGTCCACAGGTATATACATCTAATCACATCCACAGAGTCCACAAAGAGATCGAGAATAAATAAGGCAATGTCTCAAATATCCAACAATAAAAGTAATGAAGTCTGTGTGGGTAAAACATTCTGAAACCACAGAAATAGAAAGAAAGTACAAATCAACTACAAGTCTGATGAAAAGAAAAGGAAATAATGTAGCAAGACTAAATATGATTATAACATGATCACGAAAAATCCTCTGGCACTATCTCGTCCTCCTGTGCCTGTACGTCTCCGGTCTCAGCTCCCGAACCGTAAACCTCTGGGTAGTCTTCAGCTTCGTCTAAGCCTGGAAAATAGCCAGGTCCTCAGAGAACTAGAAAGGTGCATAATATACATGCCAAGGTACAGAAATAAAAATATGAACTAAGACAATCTACTGTATCCGTCTATGTGCTATGCAAGTGAGATACTTTTCTAGAATACCAGACCCCTTCCACTAAGGCTCACTAGCACCTCAGCAGGGTATTGTCCCCAGTACCTGTGTCGTGGCACCAAGGACAATCAATTCTCGACAGTGATAATCCTTTACTCTGCTACAGAGATAAAGGTCACTAAACAACAGGCCACACGATAATAGGTCTGATATTGTTGTCAAGTTCTCCCCAATCCCCATGTCTAGAATCTAGCAATATCAAGTCTATACAGACATCTCGAAAGTAAAAGCAATATTGATAAAGAATTCTAGAATGTAAATACGAGGTCAATACCATGAATAGTCATGTAAACCTCGCATCATGAATGTGTAGGTGTCCTGTGGTCAATTGTGACAATGGACACATCAGTATGAACGTAATGCCTAATGTCAATACTCGATGTCACTATCATGACAACTGCACCCGTCTATAAACGGACATTAAGTATCAACGTCCTACGTCATGCAATGCTAATAAAAAAACAACAAGACAGAAAAGAAAGATCTGTAACGATGGCAAGGCACGCTTGCCTGTAACTGCTATCTGCGGGTAGTCCTGTCCAACTCCGGTGTCCTTGTCGATCCTCCCAATCTCACCTAGAATAATACACTATATTGAATATTTTATATCAACACACCATATATAAATTATATTAGTATCTACGCCTCCTAGTTGCCATAACGTTGTTACGATACTGCATCTATTATATAAGTACATGTAGGTAACAACCTCTCGTAAATACTTTACAATTATAACAAAATAATATATTTAAATTCTGAAATTTATCTATAAATATTTATATATTGCTATAATGCTATTTTCAATAGAAAAACCCTTTCACAAGTGGTCTTATGTCAATGCCACATATGACTTCCTCAAATCGACCCATTAATTTAGTTCTTAAACAATAATAAAATAAAAATAATAAATTCTGTAAAAATTATAAAAATTAGTTAAAATAGTATTTATAATGTTAAACCTTGCACAACATAAAGTTTAATATAGATTCATGGAGTTTTGACACTTTTGGACACAAGGAAAACAGAATTTTTCGGAGTTCGGTGACATGACAAATATCATGAATTTTTAAAAATAGCAAACGGATGCAAAACCTAACTTTCATATATGTGTCGGATAGGTATCGATGTTTTAGATTCTGAATAAAAATATTAAAAGGTTATAAACTGACCTTAGTTAGGCGAAAAGTGGCTCGCAACAGAATTTGTCAGTTCTGGATACCCTGTCGTAGAATCAACGCCACGGGCAAACCGCTTGGAACTAGGGAATCCGGCGATCAGAGGTTGGACTAGACACACAAAGGTAACTCTCAGATTTTGTTTGAGGAGAAAAAGATGAGAAAAAGTGGGTGAAACATCATCTACAATTCGACTAACCTGCTGTGACATTTCAGACTTTGATTCGACGGAGTTTTGGCCCAAGTAACGCGTCGTGCACCTCTCTAACGGCCTCAAGGTTGCTCCTATAGTTGCTAGGGTGGAAGATGATGTTGAGAGAGACGTCTAAGTGGTGGTGGTTGGCACAAAAATCGAGGAGAAATTATATTTTGTGAAGAAAGGGGGGTCGGCTAGGGTTTCGGGTTTGGAGTGGTGGCCGCTAGGTTTGGGGGGATTTGTAGAGTAGTGGATGGTTATGAGAGAGGGAGATGGTTAGGGTTTGATAGGTGTATATATATATTTAGTGCATGGGCTTTGATTTGATCTAATTTGGATAGCATTTGATTCTCCAAATCATACTATTATTAATAGGTTTCCTATTTTGGTTAGATGTTTGACCAAGCTAAATATATAAGGGAATATTGCATATGGCTGCAATTAAACCTCTAAAATTCTCTTAAATATATATATATATATATATATATATATATATATATATATATATATATATATATATATATATATATATACTTGGTTTTGGTACTCCTAATTAGGCTCTAACTAGTAGGGTTGACTAGGTTAGGGTCCGAGTAGCATTACTAGTCAAATTGGACCCGAAAAATTAATTTAATGAGTCTCATGTGCCATTTGCAAATAAGTAGCACATGAAAACTCGATTGGATAGGCATATGAATTGTAGACTCAACATGGGTCAAAACCATATATTGGGTCATACAGTTTCGATCTATGTCAAGTCCCAAAAGCAAATTGGAAGTTGGCTTAAAATTACGTCAATGGCTCAAATTGGCCTAAGTTGGCCCGAAATTGCACAAAGTCAAAGGAATGTTGGAAAGCAAAATTGGATGGGACATGATATATCAAACTCAAGGTGGACAAGTCTAGAATTCAAATATAGAACTAGATTTGAGAAAACAATATTTGTTGTGCTTCCAAAATCAAAGTTACAACAAACTACTAACATAGTCATTATTGACTTTAATATTTTAAAATATCTATATAAAATAAATAAATAAATAAATAATATCAAAAAATGAGGGGGCTTACAACCTACACACCTTAGAAAATTTTGTCCTCGAAATTAAAAATAACACAATTATAAAAGAAAACTTATCATAAGAATAATTAAGCTAAGACTTACCGGTATCTACGAATAAGTGGGGATAACGCTCACGCATAGAATCTTCACGCTCCCAAGTTGATTCTTTCAGAGAATGGTGCCTCCATGCAACATGAACCAGTCTAATCACCTGTCCATCTGAGCATCTTCACACTTGTATCCAAGATAC
This sequence comes from Iris pallida, assembly GCA_029216955.1. NCBI lineage: Eukaryota > Viridiplantae > Streptophyta > Magnoliopsida > Asparagales > Iridaceae > Iris > Iris pallida. Next base: position 188,736 of record JANAVB010023117.1, read on the forward strand.
CTACCGACTGCTCGTATGAAAAAAAAAATGGGTCCCACCATGATCTCAGAGTGTTCGACCACATGACTGAGATCAGTCACATATCTCCTCAGCTGTGAGACATGGAATACATCATGCACTCCCTCTAGTGATGGGGGTGATACAAGACGGTATGCCACCTCTCCTACCCGCTCAATGATATCGAACGGTCCAATATACCTTGGACTCAACTTCCCTCTACTTCCGAATCGAATGGTGCCCCGCGTCGGTGAGATCCTCAGAAATACATGCTCTCCCTCCTTGAATTCAAGTGGTCGACGATGCATATCAGCCCAATGCTTCTGCCGGTCTTTAGCTGCCTGAAGATGACTCTGTATCCGCTTTACTTTCTCGACTGTCTGCGTCACAAGCTCTGGTCCAAGTATATGTCGCTCTCACCTCTGTCCTCTCGCGAAGTCTTCAAAATCTTGCATTTGTAGGTAACGCTGCCTTGATTCTATCCACAACGGACAAATATACTTCAAGATTGGCAAGTACTCATTGTTGTCCCAGCATAATGACTTATATTCCAAGCTCCTGAAGATCCTCTAATAACTGTGGCTGAGCTGTCAAGAAATATGCAGTAGGCTTCCTACTCAAAGCATATGCCACTACGTTCGCCTTGCCAAGATGGTACTGTAAATCTATGGCATAGTCTGTCATAAGCTCCAACAACCGCCTATGTCTCATATTCAGCTCCTTTCACGTGAAGACGTACTTCAAGCTCTTATGATTCGTAAATATCTCCACACGCTCTCCGTACAAATAATGCCACTATGCTCTCCGTATAAATAATGCGACCATAACTTTAATACAAAGATCACCGTTGATCACTCCAGATCATGAGTAGGGTAATTCTTCTCATATACCATCATCTGCCTCGATGAGTAGGCTATGAACTTTCTATGTTGCATCAAAACACATCCAAGTCTACTACCTGACGCATCACTATAAACTATGAATCCTCTCTATCCAGAAGGAAGCGTCAAAATAGGTGTTGAGGTCAACCTCTTCTTCAACTCTTCAAAAGCCTTCTGACAATCTTCTGTCCACTGGAACTTCTGATCCTTACGGGTCAACCGTGTCATCAGCTCTGCAATCTGTGAGAAATTCTCTACGAACCTGCTGTAATACCCTGCAAGCCCGAGAAAACTCCTAACTACTGCAACCGATGTTGGTGTCGACCAAGACTCTACGATAGCTCTCTTTTTCTGATCAACTAAAAATCCTTCCGAGATATTGTATCCAGGAAAAGAAACTCTATCAAGGCAAAATTTACACTTACTAAGCTTAGCATACAATCTCTCCATCCTTAATACTCCCCACACAACTCTAAGATGCTTCCCGAAAATAAGCTTAAAAGAAAGGATTAAAATGTTTTACTACAGAAGAATTCTAATATCACTAATCATACCATTCTATCGTAGGTATAGTATTATAATCTATTCAATGATACTCGTCAGTTCACTCCTAGCAATTCCTCCTAATAGGCTCTACGCATCCGATATCCATACACTCATACTCGACTCATAATTTTACTAGGATCCATCTCTAAGAAACTTATCCATTTCTAGCTACCAATCCTCACAATTACACCAATAATCTAGCTTAATTATATTCTATAATATAACTTTAAGGTTTAACTATTTTAGTTATTTAATAAGTAGAAGGTAATGGAAAACTAAAAATGGGTCAAACAAACCTATATACCAATTTCAAACAACGATATGGTCAAGCAAAGCAGGAAGGTTTGTGGAATTATTTCCAAGAACGATGTGAAGCCAAACAAGATGTATAGGACATAGTCTAGGTAAGACTCGAGAACCATATATCTCCGTGATTATGTCACATGAAGTTACTGCCGCGCCAGTGTGCATTTGGCTGCAAATAACTTCCTTGTTCCATAATACGGCGGATGACTGCAGTGCACATCTGCTATGCCACTAATACAGGTTCTTGATCTTATCTTGGCCATCCTAAAAAAAATTGAATTAACTTTGTACGAAAGTTCATAAGAAGAGGCCAATATGCATAGGATATGATTTAAGTAGAGTTCAAGAAACATATGTAGCCATGATATCGTTATCTGAAGTCCTGTCTCGCCAGTATTTCTCTGGCTGCAAAACTTTTTCCGTAATACAAAGATAAATATAATTTCTCAAACTTTTCCTTCAACCAATCCATAAAACACTATCCAACAATTTAGCGGAAAGGAACGAGAAGAATTACTCAGGAAGTAAACGAGAAAGGATTTAGTAATACCCCGAATAGATAAGAACACAAAAGCAATCATGTTGAGAAAGAAGATAACATGAAAGCAATCATGCAAAGAGTCTCAGAGAAGTCTATATTCCTAGTTGTGGATGTATCATCAAGTCCTATTCTTCGATCGGTTGCAAGCTCGTAATAGTACGACTATCCTAGATATAACTACGACTTCGCACAATTCGCTAAGACTCCACTTGCACCTATGACTTCTAGTATCTATGCCTCTGCTTTACTTATATGATAGTAAGGGAAGATACATCCATGATAAAGATTTCTCTTGCTAGCATGAATAATAAGGATTACGGTAGAACATAATCAAACTGGATGCAAACGAAGAAGTCAAGTGAGAGTTCAAAATGAAGTCAAGAAAGGTATCAAGTATGTGGATGTGATCCTATAGGTCTTTCCTATTCTAATTGCAGGCTCACGTCGGTACAGTAACGTTACCGAAGTGATTAACGTTGACCTGCATGGGCCACCACAAAAACATGTAACGCCCCAGTCCCAAAATATGTGGGACCAGGTATACGAATACATGCCAGCAGCACTTCACCAATAGTCCAAGCTATACAACAAGCCCATTAGCGAAATACTTAAGCTGTAAATCATAATAACACCAAGAAATATAACACAGTCCACAGTTATATACATTAAATCACATCCACAGAGTCCACAAAAAGATCGAGAATAAGTAAGAAAATGTCTCAAATATCGAATAATAAAAGTAATGAAGTCTATGTGGGTAAAACATTCTGAAACCACAGAAATAGAAAGAAAGTACAAATCAACTACAAGTCAAATGAAAAGAAAAAAAAATAATGTAGCAAGACTAAATATGATTATAACATGATCACGAAAAATCCTCTGGCACTATCTCGTCCTCCTGTGCCTGTACGCCTCCGGTCTCAGCTCCCGAACCGTAAACCTCTGGGTAGTCTTCAGCTTCGTCTAATCCTGGGAAATAGCCAGGTCCTCAGAGGACTAGCAAGGTGCATAATATACATGCCAAGGTACATAAATAAAAATATGAACTAAGGCAATCTACTGTATCCGTCTATGTGCTATACAAGTGAGACATTTTTCTAGAATACTAGACCCCTTCCACTAAGGCTCACTAGCACCTCAGCAGGGTATTGTCCCCAGTACCTGTGTCGTGGAACCAAGGACAATCAATTCTCGACAGTGATAATCCTTTACTCTGCTATAGAGATAAAGGTCACTAAACAACGAGCCACACGACAATAGGTCTGATATTGTAGTCAAGTTCTCCCCAATCCCCATGTCTAGAATCTAGCAATGTCAGGTCTGTACAGTCATCTCGAAAGTAAACACAATACTGATAAAGAATTCTAGAATGCAAACACGAGGTCAATACCACGAATAGTCATGTAAACCTCGCATCATGAATGTGTCGGTGTCCTGTGGTCAATTGTGTCAATGGACACATCGGTATGAACGTAATGCCTAATGGCAAAACCTGATGTCACTATCATGCCATCGGCACCCGTCTATAAACGGACATTAAGTATGAATGTCCTATGTCATGCAATGCTAATAAAAAAACAACAGGACAGAAAAGAAAGATCTGTAACGATGGCAAGGCACGCTTGCCTGTAACTGCTATCTGCGGGTAGGCCTGTCCAACTCCGGTGTCCTGGTCGATCCTCCCAAGCTCACCTATAATAATACACTATATTTAATATTTTATATCAATACACCATATATAAATTATATGAGTATCTACGCCTCCTAGTTGCCATAACGTTGTTACGACACTGCATCTATTATATAAGTACATATAGGTAACAACCTCTCGTAAATACTTTACAATTATAACAAAATAATATATTTAAATTCTGAAATTTATCTATAAATATTTATATATTGCTATAATGCTATTTTCAATAGGAAAACCTTTCACAAGTGGTCATATGTCAATGCCACATATGACTTCCTCAAATCGACCCATTAATTTAGTTCCGAAACAATGATAAAATAAAAATAATAAATTCTATAAAAATTACAGAAATTAGTTAAAATAGTATTTATATTGTTCAACCTTGCACAACATAAAGTTTAATATAGATTCATGGAGTTTTGAAACTTTTGGACACATGGAAAATAGAATTTTTTGGAGTTCGGTGACATGACAAATGTCATGAATTTTTAAAAATAGCAAACGGATGCGAAACCTAATTTTCAGATATGCGTCGGAAAGGTATTGAGGTCTAGATTCTGAATAAAAATATTAAAAGTTTATAAACTGACCTTAGGCGAAAAGTGGCCCGCAACAGAATTCGTCAGTTCTGGATACCCTGTCGTAGAATCAACGCCACGGACAAACTGCTTGGAACTAGGGGATCCGACGATCAGAGGTTGGACTAGACACACAAAGGTAACTCTCAGATTTGGTTTGAGGTGAAAAAGATAAGAAAAAGTGGGTGAAACATCATCTACAATTCGACTAACCTGCTGTGACGTTTCAGACTTTGATTCGACGTAGTTTCGGTCCAAGTAGCGCATCGTGCACCTCTCTAACGGCCTCAAGGTTTGTCCTATAGTTGATAGGGTGGAAGGGGATGTTGAGAGAGACGTCCAAGTGGTGGTGGTTGGCGCAAAAATCGAGAAGAAATTATATTTTGTGAAGAAAGGGGGGTCGGCTAGGGTTTCGGGTTTGGAGTGGTGGCCGCTAGGTTTGGGGGGATTTGTGGAGTAGTGGATGGTTATGAGAGAGGGAGATGGTTATGGTTTGATAGGTATATATATTTAGTGTATGGGCTTTGGTTTGATCTAATTTGGATAGGATTTGATTCTCCAAATCATACTATTGTTAATAGGTTTCCTATTTTGGTTAGATATTTGACCAAGCTAAATATATAAGGGAATATTGCATATGGCTACAATTAAACCTCTAAAATTCTCTTAAATATATATATACTTGGTTTTGGTTCTCCTAATTAGGCTCTAACTAGTAGGGTTGACTAGGTTAGGGTCCGAGTAGCATTACTAGTCAAATTGGACCCGAAAAATTAATTTAATGAGTCTCATGTGCCATTTGCAAATAAGTAGCACATGGAAACTCGATTGGATGGTGCACCCTAGACATATGAATTGCAGACTCAACATGGGTCAAAACCATATATTGGGTCATACAGTTTCGATCTATGTCAAGTCCCAAAAGCAAATTGAAAGTTGGCTTAAAATTACGTCAATGGCTCAAATTGGCCTAAGTTGGCCCGAAATTGCACAAAGTCAAAGGAATATTGGAAAGTAAAATTGGATGGGACATGATATATCAAACTCAAGGTGGACGAGTCTAGAATTCAAATATGGAACTGGATTTGTGAAAACAATATTTGTTGTGCTTCCAAATTCAAAGTTACAACAAACTACTAACATAGTCATTATTGACTTTAATAAATTAAAATATCTATATAAAATAAATAAATAAATAAGATCAAAAAAATGAGGGGGCTTACTGGTAGCATTGCCATGGTAGCCAAGAGGAGGTGTAGAGAGAAAAGTGAGGTTGGGGTGCTGTGGTGATCTGACAATTTTAAGAAGGGGCTGCGATGGTTTGGCCGGAGCATATGGATGGGGTTGGCCATCTGCATGGAGGAGAGGGGTTCTTCTGTGGAGTCGGTGGACGGTAGGGGCTATGGAGTTGTTGGCGGTAGTAGTAGTACAGGACTGTCGGGGTGGCTGCCCATTAGCCAGGGTAGCCAGGATCGGGTGAGGAGGTGCTGCGGCCATATTTGGCGAGCAAGGAAAGCACGGTTAGGGTTAGGGTTTAGGTTATGGTTAGAAATTTTGGATTTTGGGTGGTATCGTGTCGGGGAGTGTCCGACACGAGAGGGAGTAATTGATTTGTGTCTGGGATTGTCGTACACGAAAGTGATAATGTATATGTAAATTATAATCAAGTGGAAAGACACCTGGGGTCAGACCTGAGGCCGTTACGACTGACAAGGGAAACTGGTAGACATGGACACCATACACGACACTTTGGTAGAATTTAGGTAACAAAAATTTATGGGAAAAGAGCAAAGGCGCCTCTCCTCATACAAGAGATGGACACTCCTAATTAGATAAGGATTAGGTAGTTTAAATCCCCACTTGATAATTTACCATTTACTTTAAATATATTAAAAACAAGTTCAATCCAATCCAAATCCAACTTTAAATATAGATAAAATCTTATCTTCAATTTAAAACTATTTAAGAAAATCAACATAAATCAAATCTTAGTTTAAATTACCATAACTAATTAAACATTAAATCCACAAATTTCAAAGTATCTTTATAATAAATAATAATAAATAATTTTAATAATCATAATAAATATTTAAATATTTGAAATACCTTTTTGTAAATAAAAAAAATAATTTCAATTAATTTTTGAAAGTCAGAATATACATGAATTTAATTTCATGTACCTCGCATAAGAATAGAACATATTATTTACAAAATATTATTTCCTAAATTATCACATATATTTTTACAACAAATACAATAGCCTTTTATAAAAAAAAATTAATGTATTGTTAATCGCGACACATTTTATAACTTAGTAGATAAAGATATTTACTTATACTATTTTGAAACAAAATATCTATTTTTCTATAACAAAACTTTTTTTTTATAAAAATAAATACTTCGTATATACGTATTCACACTCGACGTACAATTATTAAAATAAAACAAGAATTGTACAATTTAGGGGGTTTACATCCTACCCAACTTACAAGAATTTTATCCTCGAAATTAAGAAATAACTAGGGTAGGTAGGGTTGAGAGGTAGATGGATTTTTTTGGATAAGAAAAACACGATCAAAGCATTGTAGAAGTAAGTGGCGTACAGCGAAATGGATAATTTTAGAAAATCATGATTTAGATAACTTAAAAAAATCACGAATATAGTTTGGGTAATGAATGAGGGTCTTTAACACAGAAAATAAAAAATAAAAAGAGTAAGGGTTAAGAAATGAAGGTAAGATAATTAGAGATCAAGGGTACATGGTTTCTTAGAGATGATTATATGATAGTCGTCTAGGTTGGGGTATGATTAAGGGTACGATTCTAATCATTTTCAAGTTTCAAATGATTAGAAGGTTATTATAATCGATCTAGGGTTGAGGGAAAGGACGAGTAACCCGAGGCAAGGTTGTAGTCACATGGCTTGGCCATTTCCTAGTACACTTGCGTATATACAACTAGAGGGATACTCTGTGTCTATCTTAAGCATGAGGGTTTCGTCTTTCCAAATAGTGAAAGACGAAAAATAATAAAGAATTTAAAGAAGATGTTATCAAATACGTGGTTCAAAGGTGGTTGAATAATTCAAAAGATAATTGCCAAAGCAGTCGCAGATGAGATCCTAGAGGCAAGTATATTTGTCTAATACGCTAAGTTAGCTATATCTCAATCCACGTAGAATAATCATACGAAGAGCGAACCAAGTGTACTAGGTTGATCAGACTATAATGCATCTGTTCTGATTAGACAATATGTTAGTGGACGCGCAAATAATATATGTCTTGAACAAGCTCGATGAAAAAATAAGCTTACAAAACTAGGCTATAATAGCAGCATTAGTCAAGATAGTCCAAAAATATAAGTACATAAGATAAGGATGAAAGAAAATATAAATAGTTCGTGTTCCTTAAGAATCTAAGTCTTGTCCGGTGTTTGTGCCTATACAATCGTCCTACTATCTTCTCGTCTAAGGCTTGGGTTGACCAAATGAGATATGGTCCTCTGAAGCTCTATGTTCTAGGTAATCCATCTAGTACCCTTTATAATGGGTCATAAGGACAAGGGAATACTAGGTCTTGGGACATTCTACCCAACTTACAAGAGTTTCAACTAGCAGTATATTTACATCAATGGGCGTACAAGTCATTTTCCTAGTCTCTAATAAACCCGAAAGAAAAGATAAGATTTATGTTAGAAAGAGATCAAACAATAATGCAATCAAGGTAGTCAAGCGAAAGTTCAAAAATGGAGTCAAGGAAGGAGATCAAGCATGTGGATGAGATCCTAGACTCTATTCATATATGTTAGCCCATTAGTCATGGTCAAACGTGATTTTAATAATTGATCTAACCATGTCTCGATATAAGGGCTACTTGGACGACTGTTGAGAACTGCTACCGTTTAAAAGATGAAGTCGTTTTGCCATTGAGTCTGTATTTCTATTATCAATATAATCTTTACAATTTATTGAGTTTAGGAATACGATGTATACCGAGTCGTACTGGCAAATAGGCTACCCCAAAATATTTTTAAAATATCCTTGATTTGAAAATAAACTCATTTACAAAAGCTCCTAACTTCTCGACTTTTAAAAAAGCCCAAAACCCAATTTGTAAAACCCTAACAAATCAACTCTAGACACCAAAAGAATCTGGCCCGAATTTATTCCGAGTTCGGTTAGTGGACGTTAATTTTTAAACTCAATCTTCCCGCAGTTACGGATGCAACGACTATCTGCCGAGATTCTCTCAAAGAATTCTGTTCGAATTCTGCCCGAATTCTGTCTTTGGAAAACCTATAAATAGAGAAAAAATTCTTCCATTTTAACACACCTCTCTTCTTTACTCTCTAAGCCTACTACGTTATTCCAAAGTGTTTTAATCCTTTTATTTTCAAATCTCAAGCCAGTTACAATCCTCTATTCGATTTTCCAGTGCGGTACGGTCTAGAAGTTTCAGAGTGATTGTAATCAGAGGCTTGATTGAAGAAAGACACTTCATAATTGAAGTTGGTCGAATACTTCAGATCAAAGCTCGTGTTGTAGAAGATGCAAGTACTTCACATGAAAACTTACGGTATTTTTTATAGTGGATTTCAACTGGAAGCTGGAGTTCTTCTAACTGGATTAGTCCTCATAAGAGGAAAACCAATATACATCCTTGTGTTTGCGTTTGATCTCTTATCTCTACTTTTTCATTTACATATATGTGATATATATTCTGTGATCTTGTTGCTAACAATTTTTAAATAGCTAATTTTCTGCTGCCTACTCTATTTACCCCCCTCTAGAGTATAGCGCTTTACATATCATTCCTACAATTGGTATCAGGGCAAGGACTCTATTATTTGGCTTAACATCTTTGGAGAAAATCTTCATTATCAACTTTTATAGTCTGATTCCAATTGTTCCTACAATTGGTATCAGAGCAGGTTATACAGGTAATGCGAGGTAACACTGTTATTATATTCTTATTAATACTGTTGTTACATAAGATCACTATATCACTATGGCATCTGTAAAATTCACAAGTGAAGGCCAAGCACAAACAAACCACCACTGTTTGATGGTACCAACTATACATACTAGAAAACATGGATGAGCTTCTACCTGAAGTCTCTAGATTTTGACCTATGGTCAATTGTTATCAATGGCAATAAAAAGCCCACTATCACCTCTATTTTTCATTGGTCAAATTAGGCAAAATAATGAAGGTATTAAGTTTGTAGAATTTTTGGACATAAATTACTATTTATATAATTATTTGAATCAGAAACAGTTTTGAAAATAATTATTTATAATTAATTGTTAACAGAAACTAATTTTTAACATATCAAAACTAACTTAAAATTAACATGTAAATATATGTAAATGATCTACAGAAAATCTAGTATTTGATTCAGAATTTAATTTAATTTTACAGTACTGTTTCATATTTACTAAAAATCAATATTCATAAAATACATTAAATAGTACTTTCAATTTTTAATCAATATAAATAATAATGTTTAATGCTGGAAAATTTATAACTAAATGCTACATATGAAAACACTAACTACCAGTATTTTTCCAATATTTATTAACAGTATCAAACATGTATAAAAATTAGAATACACAGTTTTCACATTTTGTAATTACTGTTTTTAATTACTAAATAATATATTTAATGAGTAAATAATTCTATAAAAATCATAGATGAATATACAATTAAAATTACTATTTATAAGCATTTCACATAAATTTTGCACAATATAAAAGTATTGATAAAAAAAGTACAAAATTCAGAACCTATGATAAAATAGGTCAGATTTGGTTCTATGTTAGAAACAGAACCCAACACTGTATATTTCATTCTGGACATTATATATATCTATGTATATAAAAACATGCAAGGGGAGGGCTCAAACTAGGGTATGTCAGGACTGAATCCTAGGGCTGGTCAGGTGACCACGGGGTCAAGATTGGTTTGGTGTTAGCATGCTTGGATTTAAACTATACCAAGGCTAAAGTTTAGTTCTTACCGAGGAATAAGAAGGAGGTGGTTTGTCGATTGTCGACGAAGCTCGCCTCGTCGGTACATCTCCGGTGGCTTGGGTCGCTGGGTTGCTCCAAAGGAAGAAGATGGTAATGAGTTTTATTTTATCTCAACATTTCTATTTTTGTAGAGAAATGAAGGAAAGTTATGAATGTGAAGGGTCGGGGGTTATGGAATGAAAAAGGTTAGGAGTTACGGAATATAAGAGGTTGGGAGTTACGAATGTAAGAGGTTGGGAGTTACGAATGTGAAAGGTCGGAGGTTACGGAATCTAAGAGGTTGGGGGTTACAACTAATTGTTATTTTTAAAAAAATATTTTTTATTACTAATTGGATTCTCTAAATAATAATATTATTATTATTTCAACAACTTAAATTTAAAAAATTAACTTTAAATATAATAAAAATTTTAAAGAGTTACAAAACTTCCCTCCTTGAAAATTTTTGTCCTCGAAATTTTCAAAGATAGGGTACAAACAATCATACCTGAAAAAGGTAAGGATATTCCTTCCTCATCTTATCCTCCCTCTCTCCCAAGTTGACTCTTCCGAAGAGTGGTGTCTCCATGCAACCCGGACCAAGGGTATAACAGTGTTTCTCAACCTCTTCTTCCTTCGATCCAGTATCTCTACGGGTTGCTCCGAGTAGGTGAGGCCAGGTCCAACCTCCAGCTCTGAGTAATCCAAAATGTGACTGGGGTCTGGAATGTACCTCCTCAGCTGAGAAACATGGAAGACGTTGTGGACGCCCTCCAAGTTTGGTGGTAAAAAAACTTTGTAAGACCTCTCCAACTCTGCTAAGTATGGTGAAGGGTCCAATATATCTGGGGCTCAGCTTCCCCCCTCGACCAAATCTGATCGTCCCTCGAGTATGAAATATCTTCACAAACACCATATCCCCATCAGTGAATTCCAAGGGTCTTCGACTGTTATCGGCCCAATGCTTCTGCCTGTCTTGGGCAATCCTGAGTCTGTCTCTGATAATTGTAGGATCGTTGAGCACCTCTAGAGGGGGTGAATAGAGTGAGTGCGAGTGCATCGGAAAATAATCACGAATTTTAAAATTATAAACAAATAACTATGGCAGTAAATGAGAGACAGTAAATAAATATAGCAAGAGACAGAGAGATCAAACTCAGTGACACAGCGATGTATACTGGTATCCCTCTGAAAGGACTAATCCAGTCTCGAGTACTCTTGTTCGATGTTAATCCACTAAGACACAAGCTAATTGAGAGCTTGTAGTCTCTTACAATGCCGTGCTTGGTGACAAGTGTACGACCAACTTCACAACACCGTACTTGGTGACGAGCGCACGTACAGAGATAATTTCTGTACTTTGAACAACCTCTTTACAACTCTTGAGAACCAAAAGACTCTAGATCGAAATAGATATTACTGGCTTTTGGCTAAGAGTAGTGTAGGTGTGATATGAAAACTTTTGATCGGATGAAAACACTCATTGAATAGAGAAGAGAAGATGAAATTGATTGAGTGATTTGGAATGAGAAATTCTCTTCTATTTATAGGTGTTTTCTGGGACCGAACTCGGGCAGAGTTCTAGCAGAGTTCTAATGCAAAGATTTCGCATATGAACGTTGCATACAGATTTGGAGGCAACAAATATTTAAATTCAAACTGACCGAACTCGGGCCGAACTCGGCTTGAGTTCTGTCTAGGTAAAAAAGTAAAATATTTGTAAAATATTGTTGCAGAATTGAATTGAACTTTTTGCTGGATTGAATATGGATAGGTAGGCCGTATAGAAAAGTGGACTATGATTAACCTAAGCCAGTATTACCCAGTCGATCTTACAATTTATATCCTAGACTCAATAAAGATAAAATACATAATAAATTGTAAAATGACTCAGACTAGATTCCAATGAAAGTCAGCTTCAGACTGATGATTTACGTGCTTGATGATGCAGTAGTACGCTTGTTGATATTGATTTCGTAAGACCTGAAATGATTAGGAGCAGTTCGTATATTTTGTGTATTGACTTAAGTTTATGTCGATTATTAAAATCGGGTGTGACCATGGAATGGGCCAACAATCTTCCCTATTTTGATAATTGACAAACTTGAGTCTATACCAAAATATATCTAAAATAGAACAAATAAAATTACCTAAAAAAATGGTTTTTGTATTGTTTCTTTGAATGTTGATTTTGGTAGTGCGCTCTTTCTCCTCCTTTGTCAATGAAAAAATAGTTTTGGCTCCCCCATAATGTGTGAAGCCAACAATGTTCATCAAATAGACAAAGTAATACTAGAGAGATAACCAAATAACAATATTGCCACAAATAACAAGTGCATAAAAGAAATACCTATTAGTGAAATACTGAAAATGTCATGCATAATAGAAAGATACAACCATCATAAACATCACAAAGTGCTAATAAATGTCTAACAGTATAGTTTAGACATATAAAAAAACTACATCAGATATCATCATCTACTGGCGAAGATGTAGATGGTATATTCTCAGCAGGGGAAGATGATGCAGGAATAACCTCAGGAGATGAAGCAGGATTCTCTTGAGTTTCGGGATACTCTCGGAGGTAGGGTCTTCCAGATCTGGTGCCGACTAAAATTTCTTCTTTTGCTACTGGTTCAAAGGATACCATATTGCAGCTCTTCGATTTAGTTTTCGAATGCTTCTTTTGATTGGAAGAAGAAGGCGCTTCAAAATTTGCCACTAGATCCGGATGAATCCACATGATTTCTCTTTTATCAGTGGATAGCGGAACAAGACCATCATTTTGGGGAGGTAGAAGATTCACGATCTCAAGAGCAGCCCTCAGAATGGGGACGACACTATTTTGTACTAGTTGCGGTGGAAAGTCACCAAATTGCACAGAGATGACATTGGCCGTCACAGTCTTCTCGTCCTGTTGGAGAGTAACTGCACCAGAGTTGACCATCTCTTGGATTTTGCCCTTGAGCACGTAGCATGCTCGAGTTGGATGCCCTAAAAACCTATGATAAACATAATATTTAGGTGGTCAGTCTTACCAACTTCCTCTGGCCGTTTTGCCTCCGGCAGTTGAAGCTTATTGCTTTTGATCAAGCAATCGAAGATGCTCATGATATCATCTTTATCGAATGAATACTCTTCTTTTGGATGAGGTGCTTTTTGTGGTGGTGCTGATGGAGTGGGTGTAGGTTGAGCAACATTGACAGCCAATGATTCCTTGCCCTTGAGATTGATGGCCAACGTTTCCTTGCCCTTGTGATTATTGCTGCCGGATGTAGGATGTTCATCTTAGTTAGGATTAGCCATTTGAACTCCTAACTATTTGAACTTCTCAGCACTAACCTCCGTAGCTTTGGCATTTACAATAAAAGAAGGACAGTCTTGGAATTGTGTTGATCCTGTCTACATGCTGATAATAGGCAACAAGTTTGACTTGCAGGTGTCTATTGTTACAGCAGATGGAGTCCCTAGGGGCATTTTGAGTGCCTCACGGTAGAATCTTTCAATAAAATTCTCAGTGGTTTCATTGTGTCTTTGTTTAATTTTAATGAGGGCAGACATAGTCATGTCGTTGACCCCCTCATAAAATTGTTCTAAGAATATTTGTCACGACCCGCACCCGATTTTCAAACGCGAGCTCGTGAGCAAGCCAGCTACGTATCGAGCAGACTCCTGCCTGACTCGAGTACGTATAAGCTATCAAGGTCATGGTATCATGTCCAATCTAAACTATATCTCAATCCACAAGAATCATATAAAGCAAGAATGAACAATTATGGGTCATGGTCTGCAGCCCATTAGCATATTATCCGATTAGACTCTATGAATGATATGAGTCTATAAAACTATGCTGATAAGCAGAATATATCATAAAAGCATGAGAAAGATATTAAATCAATAACACTAGCAAAATACCTGAATCATGCAGATGAAGTCAACTACCACATGCTTAGCTAACTAACTCCGTGCAATCAGCTACCTGAAGAGATCATCACGTCCTCAGAGGACTAGCAAGATACATAAAACATGTCTACTAATATGACAGTAAATAACATGTAAGAAGGATAAGGACAGTACAAGAAGAACATCTAAGGACGACGAGTCGTGAGGAAATGTAATACTAGATTTGGCTACCAATCAATCGATTAACCTCTATAGCTTGTAGTGTAGCGCCCCGCTTTCGATAGGCGACGGAACTTCATAATATGCTAGCGCCGAGTCAGATCGGCTGGGAACTTAGATGGCCATCTGACTCGATCGCTAAGCTTGGTAAACGTTAACGCCTTGCGGCATCGATTCAAATCGATTTGGACGGAAGTTACGAGAATCGATCCAACTAATGGAACGACTTCTGTTGGAATAAGTCCTAGATGCAGCGGGCTGCGTCTCGGCGAGTGAGCTCTCTATAAGAGTCCCTTTGACGGGACCGGACCGCTGTATGGTTTTCTTGGAGCTTTGCCGCTGGGCTTGATGAAGTGCTTTCGCGTCATTTTCATGGATGCAATTACAATTTCGATGCAAGGGGGAAAGAAGGAATTCTAACAAAGCATTGGTGCCATTGCAGGAGCTCGCGTAACTAAGGATTGACGATGCGTAGCGCTTGGACGACTGGCACGAAGCAAAGTAATCGGTGGGTGATTCGGCCCCTTCTTTTCTACTCTATCCCGCATACTTATTTCTTGCTTCAAATTCATTCAAATCGATCGATGCCAAGTTAATTGCATGCCAATCCACTAAGTCCAAGAACTCGGGAAAACGTATCGATTTAGAGAAATTCACTCTGAAAATACAAGTCTATCACATAAACCAGAAAGTTTAAGGTTCTAGTAAAAAGATAGACTATTTTACGTGCTGCAAAATATTATGAAACGTCGATCGTGGGTTATGATGCCTCGGACAATTTGGTGCCTACGGGACGCTTAATTGGAGTACGGCTTGGGGAAAATGAAACGTTGCATGAGTTGGGGGAAATGATAATGTCGTTCAATACTGTCCGCGCTATACAAAACTGGTTGCATATATAAACTGTTCACGCATTGGCATGGTCATGGACAGCTTGTGCACAAGTTGATATTTTCCTCGAATCGATATTCGGGGCATCGGAATCGACTCGACCTAGGGGGAATGAATAATCGTGCTTCGACACTGATGCATTGCGGGACCGTCAGTCAGGCTTGCAACCTAGACTGAGCGGGCCAAAATGCCGTTGAGATAGTCCCACGTGATGTGTAACATCAATGACCGCATATAAGATAGTAGCATGCTCACCTATTATCTTATACAGGTGTAAATATTATCTCTGTTTTTATGCAGAGACGAGCACGGCCGTGGTAAGAAATATGATAAACTGCTATGGTTCACTGTATGCTTTATTACGCAAAGATGGCTATCGAATATGAACTGAATTCATTTAGTTCTAATAGAAAGACAACTCTAAAGCATGCCTACCCTAACAATCAGAGTCGGTTTAGACGAGTGGGTTCGTCTCGTCCACTTAGCAAGTGTGCTAATCCCATTTCCCCAATTTCCCCAGGTGCGACGGGCGTGCTCAACTAAACTGGAGCTGAAGTACGGAGAGGCGTTTTGAAGCTCTTCCTATGCTAAAGTATTTTGAAGCCAATTCAAATCGACGGCTTTGTATAAAGGGGCGAATATATGGGATGACAAGCGTTAGTTCAGGCAATTTGTCGAATGTATTTCCTTATGTTTTCAATCAATGTAGCCGTAATGGCATCTAATGTAATTACGACTTGCACTTCGTTGCAAGCTATGAATGAAAAGCATTTCTATCTTCCTATACTGCATCTTATATTCTGATATGATTTGTGAAGTTTCGACTTGGCGTATTAATATCAAAATGAAAAGATAACCATTTGAGAACTTGTCATCTTGCCTTGCACGAGCGCAACTCCAGGCTCGTACGGTATCACGCCTTAGCGAGGACGATCGAATCGGCAAAGTAACACCGGGGACGAACGGTTTGTCGACTCGGGGCGTGACATGTAGTACAATGCAAGATACTCCCAATCTATAGTAGATTTTGACTGTAATACAATGCAAGATAATCCCAGTCAAGATTAGCCAATTCTAGTATCGATCTCCTCTCCTAAAGGATACAAAGTCAAGTAGACTCCTATAAATCGTAGTACAATGCAAGATACTCCCAATTTATAGTGTCGTAAGTCAAGTCAATCAATCAAGCAATATATGCTATAGGTCGTAGTACAATGTAAGATACTCCCAATCTATGGCATGTCTCAAGTCAAGTCAATCATGTGCTATCAAGGTAGAAGAATCGGATATAGGTCGTCGTACAATGTAAGATACTCCTAATCTATAGTATGTCTCAACTTTAGTACAATACAAGATACTCTTAGTCAAGATTAGTCAAGTCAAGAACAGATACAGAAACTGACAACTCAATCGCAAAACAAGGTAACATGATAAGACCAATAATCTAGCAATGTCAAATACCATATACGTGCACGTAATCTAGAACAAGTAAGGCATCAAGGAAGAATCAATCTCAATATGGAATCATGTGACAAAATTAAAATGAATACAATAAAGGAAGAGAAACCATGTAAATACTGTATATGTTCGGCAAGGTATACTTGCCTGGAGGTTGCACGGAGAACCAACAATGTATCGCCAATCAATCAAGTCAAAAAGTCCAAGTCATCACAACTGTCACCGAAAGCTGAAATAAACGTTACCAACATTCTCAGAATAGTCAAATTAGCTAGGATTTCCTGTCCTTAAGTCCAATTCTGGACACAGGGGCAAGACGGTAATTTTGGGCCAAAACGATGTCCGTCGTTGGACTCGCTTTGCACCGAAAAAGCGTGCCAGAGTCAATGGTCTCTAAAGTCGTCAAACTACATGTCTACGGATCCGGTTTTCTGATACGAACTCAACCATATGTCCAAAGTTGGATTCCGGCGGGCCGTGCACCAAATCACCCGTTGAGTCGGACTGGGGGGCCCGCGAAACGGCAATTTTATCAACTGTCTCAGAATCGGACCAAACTTGGTATACAGGACCGGAAAAAACGATACGGTCATGTTGGCATAAGTTTCGTCTCGATCTGACGAGTGTGCACAAAGTAATCGAGAAGTTTACACAGAGGCCGATACGGAGAATTTTGACGGATACGCATCAAATTCGTCGCGCACACGCGACCAATTTGAATTCCGTCAAAGCCCACACGACCACGAAGGCGATACACAGCTTTTGATGCTTCCGGTTTGCGACCACGTCGCCCGGATTGGCGGGACGCACATCGTATCGAAGAATTTTATTGAATTTACAACAGGTTTTCGATCAACTTCGGGATCCGATTTCTCGGCGCGTAGTCGATGAAATCGGCTTCCGTAAATTGGGTTGCGGAGCCCTACATGTTGTCAATAAACTCCTTCAAATAGATTTTCAAAATTTCTAATATTGGGTTCGAAATTCCACTTCGAACACAGAAGTTGGGACCGGGTTCACTGTTCTGAATTGGACTACGTATCCTCATAAACTAATTTATAGATTGGGAAGAGGGTTATATTGAGTATGAACCTGCAAAGATGGGTCTTGATTTGATCAACCGAGGAAGCGAAAATCCCGTCGCGAAGACAGCGGATTGCTTGTGCTGTCGTTGTTGCGAACCACAGCTTGGCCGCGGGTCTGTCGTCGCGTGGTGGCTCCGACGGCTTGCGCGGCAGCCGTGGGCGGCGTGCGCACGTCGATGAAGGCGGGGTACGGTCTCCTATGATGGAAGTTTTGGGGTTAGGGTTTCGGCTTGTTCTCCCCGTCGTTGCTCTTTTCTCTTTCCCGAAACCTACAGTGTACATATACATTTGTATATGTAGGTTCCTTCTCGGGTTGGGCTGTGAGGGAACTCTTGTGCGGGGGCTGAGCATGGCTCGGTTTAGGCTTATTAGTTTATGCTAGGAACAGGGCTGGGGTATTTTATTAGGATTTTCTTTTTTATTTCTTTCTTTATATATGTATATAATACATACATATATGTATATATGTACATATAGATATGTATAATTGGTATGAAAATTATAATCCATAAATACATATATATAGAATATAAATATGTGCATACATATAATAATTACAGAGTATACCCCTAAAATATCCTATAGGTAACAAGGGGTTGTAACCTACAAATTTATTCTATTTACTAAATTTATAAATAACACCCTATACATATATAAAGCCATATATATAATATATATATACACCATATACATATACACTTCTGCATACCCTAGTATTTAGGTATATTAAATTAGAAAAATTCTATTAATATCTTTATCAAAGATACTACAACATTAATAATACTGATATTATATATATATATATATATAACAATTATTTTGGGGAAAATATCCACTAGACCATTTATAATATGATACAAAATACATAGTCAAAATATATATCGACACGGACGTCTTTGGACGCACTACCCGACTACATGGACTTGGACTTAGTTTGGATCCAGTCTGGTCCAATTTGGTACAACCGGGTCACACTTAACCGTCAAATAATATTAATAATAAATAATTAACTATTTATAATGGTCATGTCACAACTTGGCCTGGTTTTCCTAGTTAGAACACTTTTATGGCTGGGTCTTCCTTGGCATAACTAATACACTGGTCAAGGCTCGCCACTGCACTATCCGTGTCTTGATTTCTAGTCGTCTTGTACTTCAAAACTCAACCATGGCTAAAATCATCCACCATAATAATTAACTAAATAATTATTCATAAAATCTAAAAATCACCATTTAAATCAAATAAGTAAATAAAATAAAAAAAATTTAAAAAAATTCGGGAAGGGAAGTTACAATATTTGCTTGAAACCAGCAAAGGAGGTTACGGAACCATCAGGCAAACTACGATACCAGTCATATGTTGCAACGACTAAACAACCGACGAACACCCTTGTGAGAAGAGCCTCATTTGGCTGCAATTGATCAGTCATCACTTCAAAGTGATTGATATACTGACTTGGAGAAGTGCTGCCATCAAACATCATAATGGTAGAAAGCTTGTATTTAGGTGAAAATTGAACCTCCTTCTATTCCACAGGATCAGGTTGTTTTATCCCAAGTCTTTGTAAACCATCCTTCTGCTTGTAGGCCTCGAACTGGGTGTGTAAGAGTTTTACAACCTCATTAGCATCCCCTGATGACTGTGGATTGGTGGGTTGATTCGAGATGTTAGGAGGAGGAATATTATGATAATTACCACCCTCAACACCAGACTGACTGGGAGCGACTTGAATCGGTACGGAAGCAACATGGAGAGATGGTACCCCCAGACCAACATTGACAGGCACAAAAGATTCTATGAGATCAGGATTTATTGCAGGATTCATAACCGGTGGCACTGCATGTTGAGCCATGATTATGGTGTACATACTTGCGACTATTTCAGCCATGGTCTTCAGTTTGTCTTCCAGTGCAGCAATTCGTTGTTCTTGACTAGCTGAACTAGAAGCATCTTGGTCTTCTGTAACGGCATATGCTGTCACCTCTTTTGCTACTATTGACGAGATAGTTTGTTCAGAGCTTTCACTATCTACGTCAAAGTCAGATAAAGAATCCTCTCCCAGATGAGCGATGGGGAGATCTTCCTGATTAAAGACATCTTGGTCCAAATCCCAATTTTTCGATATGGTATGTTGAAAGACCCCTTCTCGTCGAAGGTCGCTTTATCCCGATTTCTCAATTCTAGGAAAGTACAACTCTAGGAATCTGATCAGAAGACGATCGCTTTATCCATTGGACTATGTGAACTTGAGGACTACAACATCTAGAGAATGCAGCAACACTTTTGTAAGAACTCTTGATCTCTCATCTGCTAATGATTGGGAACTCTATTTATAGAGTTCTGGAAATAACTGTTTTAGCAATCATTCTGATGTGCACGAGGTCGAACTGTGCGGCTTCGGGTTGCGCCAACCTTAGGTTGCGCCAACTTCAATTTAATTACTCGGACGTGTAATAACTGTATTTAGATGTGTGGCATCATATGATTGAGATGCGCATGGTCGTGTACAAAGTAGTGGACACATTTTGAGAGATTAGTGGCATGTGCGCCATGTTATCCTGCTTTAGAACGTTAGTTGCTTCAACTTTGTCAGGTTGCGCGAGCTTCAGTCAAAGAGTCAAACTGCGCTTGATCAGGTTGTGCCATACATCAAACTGCGCCTAACCTTAGGGTTACGTGTCAGTCTGTAAGGAGAATTTGATCAGGTTGTGCCTAGGCACAACTCGCATAGCGTGCATCAGGTTGCACCTAGGCGTAACTCATAGAGCGCGCTGAACAGCTGTCACAAATCGTCTCGAGCGCCACGCTTCACGGGACTCGAAGAGATTTCTTCATTTGACTGTCAGTTGTCAGTGCTGTCAGATAATAATGACAATTAATGTCAGGCGCCACGTAGGTTTAGGTGCAATCTAATATGTGGCGCAACTTGAGCAGTGGCACAACTTGATTTTTGGGCTTCATAACAGTGGCACGACTTAATTTTTTGGATGCAACTTAATTGTTGAGTAGTACAAATACAGCACAACTTGATTTTTAGGCTCTACAAATGTTGCATGCAGATTTGGAGGCAACAAATATTTAAATTTAAACTTACTGAACTCGGTCAGAGTTCGAACCGAACTCGGCTCGAGTTCTGTTTAGGTAAAAATGTAAAACATTTGTAAAATATTGTTGCAGAATGGAATTGAACTTTTTGGTGGATGGAATATGGATTGGTATGTTGTATAGAAAAGTGGACTATGATTAACCTAAGCCAGTATTACCAAGTCGATCTTACAATTTATATCCTAGACTCAATAAAGATAAAATATATAATAAATTATAAAATGACTCGAACTAGATTCCAATGAAAGTCAGCTTCAGACTGATCATTTACGTGCTTGATGATGCAGTAGTACGCTTGTTGATATTGATTTCACAAGACCTGGAATGATTAGCAGCAGTTCGTATATTTTGTATATTGACTTAAGTTTATGTCGATTATTAAAATTGGGTGTGACCATGGAATGGGCCAACAATCTTGACCTTGTCTGCAGCCTCTGTGATCATCTCTGGTCCAAGCATGACTTGAAGGAACTGGAATTCCCAAGGCCCTAGTTTGGTGTGCGTATTGATCGATAGAAAGTTAAACAGATATAAACGTGTTCTAACCCTTCACAGGCGGAAACTAGGGTTCACGAATTATACCTGCGGCGGGAAGAAGACAATAGTTCCTAGTAATCTCGAGCAATCACGACCCCAAGATCTTCTGCACATATTTCTTCCTTGGGTTTGACGTCGTGTGGGCGACGATCTCCCAACATTTTCTTCTCCTTGGCAGCCCTCCCTTTCTCTTCTTACGTGTATCACGAATTTAGAGAAAGCTTCTTATTTCTGATACGATTATTACGGCCAGAGAATAGAGGATATATATAAAGCTACGACAGAGACCATGATGAAAAATTATGGTTAGGTCTCCTGACGGATCTGTGTATCCCGTGTTCAGCCCAAACACACAACTCTGGCCCATTAACAAAAGCTCGGTCCACTAGAGAGTTATTTTTGCACTACCTTCCTAATCCCAAATTATGATTATGGGCTCCTTTTATTATATGCTCGTTTGGCTCCCCATGTTAAGATATCGAATGTCCGTCGATCAAATTAAGTTACGGATAACTATATTGATCGATATCTTTTATCCTTAAGTAGTACCACTCAACTTTATTTGTCATGTCGGATATAATCCACCTACAGGGTTTACATGACAATCCTTATGAGATCCTTAAAGGGACATCATCAACCCGACGTATCGGGACATGGATTCTTTTATAATCAACAACCCATCATACATACAATATTATTACCCAATTCATAGAGGTTGTTGAACCATAATGAATCTCACTCTTTTATGAGCAAAGTAATGCACACTGCATATACATGTATTTATTATATCCCGATTAAGAGCACAAGCATCCATAATAATAGAGGTGTTTGTTCTCTTATGTAGTCAGTACAAAGGGAACAACCTCAAGTGACACACAAAGTGTACTAGTTTAAACCTATAGTCAAGATAGACTAATACCAGATTATACTACAACCTTTCTAATGGATTGTCCAAGTCCATCTAGGTTGTGAACTATTTATATATTCCATAGGGAACTGATAATATGATCTTCTGTGTGACACCACACACCATATTATCTACAATATAGAATATCAGACACTTGCATTAACACTTGCAACAAATACAGTATGCAAATATTTGCCCATATGACTCTCATTCAAAATTTAAGGAAATAAAGTTAATACAAAAGCGATGTTTTTAATATATAACCCTAACAATCTACCACTTATACTCAAAGTATTGCTTTTCAATATACTGTTATAAATCTCATACTTATACTTAAAGCCATGCTGCTACACATCTGACTCTCATTCCCTCAACATGACTATCAAAAGCCTTAGCTGGTAAGCTCTTTGTAAAGGGATCATCTAAGTTGTCGGCTGATGCTAACTTGATCATAACAACTTTTTCTTTCTTTACGAAATCTCATATCAGGTGGTACTTGCGCTCAATGTGTTTACCTGTCTTATGGGCTCGTGGTTCCTTCGAGTTTGCAACTACACCACTATTATCACAATAAAGTGTAATAGTCTTAGGCAAACTAGGTACCACATCCAAGTCCAACAGGAAATTTCTGCGCTAAACCGCTTCTTTGGCTGCCTCAAAGGCTGCCACATACTTGGCTTCCAAGGTGGAATCAGCAATACATTTTTGCTTGATACTCCTCCATACAATGACTCCACCTCCCAAAGTAAATACATAACTTAAGGTAGATTGTCTGGAATCCCTATCTGAATAATAATATGAGTCTGTATACCCCAAGGGAACTAAACTATCTGCCTGGTAAACTAGCATATACTTTTTAGTCCTTTTCAGGTACTTCAAAATAGGCTTTACGGCAGTCCAGTGCTCTTGCCCTGGGTAAGACTGATATCTGCTGACCATACCGAAGGCAAAGTAGATGTCTGATCTCGTACATAGCATTGCATACATTAAGCTTCCTACTGTTGAAGCATAAGGAACTGCTTTCATGTTCTCTATCTCTTTAGGTGTCCTCGGAGACTACTCCTTTGATAGAGCAATTCTATGCCTAAAAGGTAAGAAACCTTTCTTAGAATTTTTCATGCTAAAAGGAGTTAGTATAGTATCGATATTGGAAGCTTAGGACATGCCCAACATCCTTTTCTTACGATCTCGTAGAACTTTGATCCCAAGGATGTGACCTACTTCTCCCAAGTCCTTCATATTAAACTGTTTGGATAACCATACCCTTACATCAGATAACACCTTCACATTGTTTCCAATAAGCAAGATGTCATCTACGTAAAGTACTAGGAATATCACTACGTTTCCGTCACACTTTCTGTATACACGTGCTTCATCCTGACATTGATCAAATCCATAGGATTTTACCACCTGATCAACATATATGTTCCAAGATCTGGAAGCTTGCTTAAGTCCATAAATAGACTTCTTGAGCTTACAAACAAGATGCACTTGGCCCTTTTCAATGAACCCGTCTGGTTGCTTCATATAGATGTCTTCCTTAAGACTTCCATTAAAGAAAGCTCTCTTAACATCTATTTGCCAAATCTCATAATCGATATGAGCTGCAATAGATAAAAGAATCCGGATAGACTTAAGCATGGCTACTGGCGAAAAGGCTTCCTCATAATCAATACCCTCTCTTTGAGTAAAACCTTTTGCAATAAGCCGAGCTTTAAAGGTTTCAACCTTACCGTCTGATCCTCTTTTTCTCTTATAGACCCACTTGCATCCAATGGCTTTTACACCAATGGGTGGTTCTACAAGCTCCCAGACTTGATTAGAATCCATATATTCTATTTTAGATATCATTACTTTTTGCCAATTCTCTGCATCTTTATCTTGGAGTGCTTCGTTATAGGTACAGGGATCATAATCTTGTTCTTCAGGGACAAAGTCTGACGACTCACCCAAGAACATATATCTATCAGGTTGTATCACAACCCTCCCACTACGATGAGGCACTATCGGTTGTGGTGTAACATTTGTGACAAGCTGTACAGTTATTTGCGGTTCATCCTCTTATACTGTTGGTACTAAAGTACTTGGTGTCTCACCTCTCCGTTCTTCCAGAACAACTCTACTTATGGGTTTATGGTTCATCACATAGTCTTCCTCTAAGAATCAGGCATTGGTGCTAACAATGACCTTCTGATCCTTAGGACTATAAAGTAAACCTCCTTTCGTTCCTCTTGGATAGCCTTCAAACAAGTATACTTCTATACGAAATTTTAACTTATCTGCTTTTCCATTCAGCACATGTGTTGGACTGCCCCAAATACGAACATGTTTCAGACTAGACTTCCGTCCAATCCACAGCTCCGTGGGAGTAAGAGGTACTGACTTAAAAGGAACCAAGTTCAAAATATAAGCTGCAGTCTCTAAGGCATATCCCCAAAACGAATCTAGTAAATCCAAATAACTCATCATTTATCTAACCATCTCCATAAGAGTTTTATTCCTTCTTTCGGCTACACCATTCTGCTGGGGCGTTTCGGGTGCAGTCAATTGGGATGTAATCACAGCCTCTGATAAATAATCCCTAAACTCTCCAAAAAGGTACTCGCCACCACGATCTAATCGTAGTGACTTGATACATTTTCCATGACATTTTTCCGTTTCAGTCTTATACTTTTTAAATTTCTCAAAGCACTCAGACTTACGGCGCATCAAATAAATATATCCATACCTTAAATAATCGTCAATAAATGTGATAAAATATTCAAATCCACCTCTAGCCTGGATAGTTATAGGTCCACATAAATCAGAATGAACCAATTCCAACACATCTTTGGCCCTATACCCCTTTGCCGTAAAAGGCCTTTTGGTCATTTTGCCTTCCAAGCAGGATTCACAGACTGGTAGTGCCTCCACTTCCAATGAACTCAAAGGTCTATCGTCAACCAGTCTTTGAATCCTTCTTAGGTTAATATGCCCCAAATGGAAGTGCCAAATATATGTTTGGTTCATACAAGAAAATTCTTTTCTCTTATTTAAGTTAGATAGCATATTATTCAATTCCATAAGATGCATTGTGGGCGAAATATGATTAATGATATACAGATTATCAACTAATGCACCAGAACAGATAAAATGTTTATTCTTTCTAATAAAAATATTATCATTAAAATAAACTGAATATTCATCCTTAACTAACATAGAAACAGAAATTAAATTCCTTCTAAGTGAAGGTGCATAAAGACAATCTCTCAATGACAAAGACTTATTTCTACCAAAAGATAAAGTAACTTCTACTAATGCAACGACCGCTACTTTTGTCGCGTCACCCACGAACAAGCACATCTCTCCATCACTGAGATGCCTGGTTTCCTGGAACCTCTGTAATGTATTACAGACATAATTCGTGGCACATGTATCTACACACTAGGTGCCGGTAGATAACATCGTTAAACATGTTTCAACTACTAGTAAATGAGATATACCTTCTTTGTTTCCTTGTTTGAGAAGTGGACAGTCACTCTTCCAATGTCCTGACTCTTTGCACTTGAAACATTTGCCTTTCGACTTTTTTACAGTACCTTGAGGTCCCATGCCATTCTTTGCTAAGTTTGCTTGTTTCTGAATGTTATTCTTCTTTTTACCGCCTTTTGGTTTAGAAATAAAAGTCTTTTCAGAAACAAAAATATGACCACTCTACCTAAAGAGAGATTCGGCATCTTGTAGCTCTTTTGCAAGTTCTGCCAAACTATACAACCTTTTGTTCATGTTGTAGTTAAAGCAAAAATTGTCAAAACTTTTAGGCAGAGTCCCAAAAATGATATCGACCTGGGATTCCCCATCGATTTCAGCTCCAAAGATCTCCATGTCATTCAGATGACCCATCATCTTGAGAACATGGTCCCTTACTAGTGTACCTTCAGCCATTTTTGTATTCATCAAACACTTCATAGCAAACTGCTTAGTTGCTCTACTCTGATGTCCGATGAGTTCCTTGAGGTTATACATCATGTCATAAGCTGTGGCCATGGCCTGATGTTGATGTTGCAGTACATTTGACATAGATGCCAGAATGTAACATCGCGCCATCTCATCTGCCTTTTTCTAATTCTTATAAGCCTCTTTGGCCTCTTCATCAGAATTAGCATCAGGCTTAGATGGGTATTCCACAACAAGTACATATTTGCACTCCTCAGCAGTCAGAACAATGTCCAAATTATGTTTCCAGTCAATATAATTAGGTCCAGTAAGTTTGTTCCCTTTAAGAATCACCATAAGTGAACTGAAAGAACCCATTTTTTTGAAATCCTGATAATCACATAAATAAAAATTATATAGGGCAAAAAAACTTTTTGAATTAATTAAATATTGATTCCCTCAAAACAATAATAAGAAATTTACCAACACCTTGAACACCATGAATCTAGCATACCACGATAGTGTGGACGTATACAAATTCAACTTTGTTCAAGTAGGTTTTTTTCATTAATTTTACTATCATGTCAACATAACTTTATGACAAATAAAATTAATATGTTGGCCTTGCTCTGGTCATAAAATAATAGCAGTGACTCTGATGGGGAGGATACCATTATTTGTATCTAAGTATATACCATTACTTAATACTAAGTCCATTACCTTGTAATGAGTTCCTTCAGATGGAGAAATGAACACATACTAGGTAACTTTCTATAATTATTCCTAAGGAAGTTTGTACTGGTGATCCATAATTATACTCATCCGATATGGAGGAAGGCACTAAAGCCAACACGCAAGTATAATTGCATCACCTACAAACCAGAAATGGAGACAATAGGATTTATTCTAAATAAATTTTCTCTCCCACTTAGTTATTTAACAATGAGGGTTTTTCCACTAGTTGATATTATGTCCTTGTTGTCTATTATTAATGCAGGCTTAGTTTTTCAAAAAACAACATCCACAGAATAATAAACATGCATGATTAGAAAAAGCAAAATGACAACAAACAGAAGAAAAATATCCAACTATTATGGTCATCTTTCATGCTCCGTCCTCAACTATCCGAATCCAAAATCTGGCGCTGCACAGATCTATTCAGGGTTCGACCTGCCCGGTCAAGTCGCGGGGTTCGGGGAAGCGGCCGATTTTTTGGTTGTCAATTCCTTCATCAAAAATCATCCGTCTGCCTCTTGACTGCTTAAAATCAGCATCTCGTCCGGCGTTAGAAACAGCCACCATCGCCATCACGATTGATCAAAAAATAATTAAAATTATATTAATCCTATGCCTCTCGAAGGAGTTCACACATAATCTAGATTGTAACATTAAAATTATAAGCACGATCAACCCTCGTGATTTTAATTACATCTAGAACAACAACAACATCCACGACATGTCCATGGTTTAAAACAACAAAAATAAAAACATGCATTGGACCATAATAGTTGTATCTAAGATGCCTGCAAAACCGAGTTAAAACAGATCTACATCTACCGACTATTACGCAACATAAGTTTTATTGTACAACATGGATGTATCAATCAATACGCAAATCCAAAGTGGCTCTGATACCAATTGATGGAACTGGAGATTCTCAAGACCCTAGTTTGGGGTGCGTATTGATCGATAGAAAGTTCAACAGATATAAACGTGTTCCTAGTAATCTCGAGCAGTCACGACCCCAAGATCTTCTGCACGTATTCCTTCCTCGAGTTGGACGTCGTGTGGACGACGATCTCCCAACCTTTTTCTCTCCTTGGCAGCCCTCCCTTTCTCTCCTTATGTGGTTCATGAATTTAGAGAAAGCTTCTTATTTCTGATAAGATTATTACGGCCAAATAATAGAGGATATATGTAACGCTACGACAGGAACCATAAGGAGAAATTAAGGTTAGGTCTCCTAACGGATCTGTGTATCCCGTATTCAGCCCGAACACACAACTGAGGCCTATTAACAATAGCTCGGTCCACTAGAGAGCTATCGTTGCACTACCTTCCTAATCCCAAATTATGATTATGTGCTCCTTTTATTATATGCTCATTTTGCTCCCCATATTAAGATATCGAATGTCCGTCGATCAAATTAAGTTACTGACAACTATATTGGTCGACTTCTTTTATCCTTAAGTAGTACCACTCAACTTTATTTGTCATGTCGGATATAACCCACCTGTAGAATTTACTTGACAATCCTTATAAGCTCCTTAAGGGGATATCATCAACCCGATGTATCGGAACATGGATTCCTTTTATAATCAATAGCCCATCACACATACAATTTTATTACCCAATTCATAGAGGTTGTTGACCCATAATGAATCTCACTCTTTTATGAGTCAAAATAATACACACTGCATATACATGCCTGTTATTATATCCGGATTAAGAGCACAAGCATCCATAATAACTGAGGTATTTGTTCTCTTATGTAGTCAGTACAAAGAGAACAACCTCAAGTGGTCCTATTCAATACACACAAAGTGTACTATTGTAAACCTATAATCAAGATAGACTAATACCATATTACACTACCACTATTCTAATGGATTATCCAAGTCCATCTAGGTTGTGAACTATTTATAAATTCCATAGGGAACTTATAATATGATCTTCTGTGTGACACCACACACCATATTATCTACAATATAGAATATCATACACTTGCATTAACACTTGCAACAAATACAATATGCAAATATTTGCCTATATGATTCTCATTCAAAATTTAAGAAAATAAAGTTAATACAAGTGATTCTTTTAGTATATAACCCTAACATGACTCTCTCTCCAACATCGTCCCAAGAGAACGGTGTCCTGCATCGACGTCCGTAAAGCCCCTCGAATGGTGTCATAGCAATGCTAGCTTGGTAGCTGTTATTGTATGAGAACTCTACCAACTGCAGATGATCCTTCCATGATCCGCCGAAGTTCAAAGCGCAAGTCCGCAGCATGTCCTCCAAAGTCTGTATTGTCCTCTCAGACTGTCCATCTGTCTGAGAATGATAAGCAGTGCTAAACTTCAATTGAGTACCAAGTCCTTCCTGCAAGCTCTTCCAAAAGGGTGAAGTGAATCGGCTGTCTCTGTCAGATACTATGCTGACCGGGACTCCATGAATTCGTACTATCTATCTCATACAGCTCCGCCAAAAGTCCTACTTTGAAGAGGATAAAATGAGTTGACTTGGTCAGTCTATCGACTATGACCCAGATGGCATCCTTTCCTCCTTGGGAAAGAGGAAGTCCCATGACAAAGTCTATAGTAATGTGTTTCTATTTCCACTCCGAAATGGGTAAAGGTTGTAGCAATCCAGTTGGCCTCTGTCTCTCCGCCTTCACCTGCTGGCAGACAAGGCATCGGGAAACAAATTTGGCAACATCCTTCTTTATACTATACCACCAGACGTGTTCACGCATGTCCTTGTACATCTTATTGGCACCAAGATATATAGAATACTGCAACTAGTGAGCTTCTTGCATAATCTCCTCTCTCAAACTGCCTTCTGGTACGCACAGTCTAGTACCACGCCTCAATGATCCATCGTCAGCTATACTGAAATCATCTAGAAGTCCTGTATCTACTTGTGCTTTGAGTTGACGAAGCCTAATATCATGGAACTGAGTCTCCTTGATCTTCTCCATTAGGCTGGACTGGATCTGCAAACTCATTATCTGCATCTCCACTCCAGGTAGAATGATCTCTACATCGAGCTTCTCCAAGGAGATGTCTGTCCATAGTCAGATACATAACCACCGGGTATCTGCTAAGTACATCCGCAACAAGATTGGCCTTTCTAGGATGATACTGGAGGTCAATGTCAAAATCCTTTATAAACTCTAGCCATCTCCGTTGCCTCATATTCAGCTCTTTCTGGGTAAACACATACTACAAGCTTTTGTGGTCTGTGAAGATTTCGAAATGCTCTCCGTATAAATAGTGTTTTCACAGCTTCAGAACGAATATTACTGCTACTAGTTCCAATTCGTGCGTAGGGTAGTTCTTCTCATGAGTCCGTAACTGCACATAAGCAATTACTTTCCCATTATGCTGGAGAACGCATCCCAATCCCTTTCCTGAGGCATCACTATAGATAGAAAATCCTTCGTTGCCCGAAGGTAATGCCAACACTGGTGCGGTCATTAGTCTTCTCTTCAACTCCTCGAATGCTGCGTGACACTCCTTTGTCCATATGTACTCCCTATTCTTTCTTGTCAGCTTGGTCATAGGCTCAGCCACTTTAGCAAAATCCTTCACGAACTTTATGTAGTAGCCAGCTAAGTCTAGAAAACTCCTGATCTCCGCAATTGACTTTGGAGTGGTCAACGTCTCGATTGCTGTAATATTCTTTGGGTCCACTGCAATACCTTCTCCTGTGACCACATGACCAATAAACTCCACTTGGTCTAAGAAAAACTCGTACTTGGATAGCTTGCCGTACAACTTCTCCTTCCTCAGGATCTCCAATACTATCTGTAGGTGCTCAACATATTCTTCAGGAGTCTTCGAATAGATAAGTATGTCGCCAATGAATACTACGAAAAACTTATCTAGATACTCATGGAAAACCGTATTCATAAGGCTCATGAAGGTGGCAGGTGTATTTGTGAGTCGGAAGGGCATAACTAGTAACTCATACTACCTGAACTTGGTATTGAATGCAGTCTTTGGAATGTCTTCAGCCCTCACCTTCACATGGTGATATCCCGATCTCAGATTAATCTTTGAGAATACCTTTGCCCCGCTCAACTGATCAAATAAATCGTCTATCCGAGGCAAAGGATATTTGTTCTTGATAGTAACATTGTTCAAGGCCCTACAGTCGATGCACATCCGAACTGTGCCATCCTTCTTAGGTACAAAAAGAACTGGTGCTCCCCATGGCGACGCTCCGGATCTGTTGAAGCCTTTGCTCAACAACTCATCGATCTGGTCCTTCATCTCCTTGGATTCCTTGGATTTCACTCTATAGCAGCTTTGAGATACCGGTCTTGACCCCGGAATTAGATCTATAGAGAACTCCACATCTATGTTAGGCGGAAGACCTGAAAGATCTTCTGGGAAGACATCCATGAATTATGAGATGATAGGATGTGGAGGTACTTGCTCTTCAACTAAGACAGTAAAGTTGGTCTCGCCCATAATCTCTGGCATAACTCTTCTCACTCTAAACACTTCCTTCCCTGGGGGACTAAACATTATACTGCCCCCGAAATAATCTATGATCGCATGAGAGTCACTAAGCCAGTCCATTCCCAGTACGACATCGTACCCGGGAAGAGGCATTACGAAAAATTGTGCCCTAAACTCTCTCCCAACTAAGTTTATAGGACAACTATACATATTACTAATGGATACTGCTCCCCCTCCAGTCATAACTTTACCAATTTCTTTAGTAGGTCTAGTGATAAGGTTATGTCTATGAATAAACTCAAGCGATAGAAAACTATAAGAAGCGCCAGAATCAAATAATACAGTAGCTGGTTAAGAATGTAGTAAAATAAGACCTGTGATGATGTCAGCTACTAGCTCCTACTCTGGCTCTGGAACTCTCTCCGGTACTAGCTCTTCTACAATAGCCATGGCATAGGGTCTCCCCTGAGCCGCTCTCTGATGTTGCTAATGTTGCCCGAACCTCTGTTGCTGGGTCGGGAGCGGTGCTCTAGGTTGAGATGCAACATGTCCTGATGGTGTAGGAGCTTCTTTCTTGATGACTGTTGGACATTCTCGAAGCTGATGCATGGCAGATCCACAAGCGAGACAAAGTTCGAGTCTCTTCCTGCAGACTGTATGCTCATGACCAGTCCTGCTGCAAGAAGTACATATAACAGGAGTTGGTTTCTGTTGCTGGGGTGCTGGTGTCCTAAGGGGTAGTCGATATGCCTGTTGCTGATGTACATATGATTTCGACTGATATGCAGGGCACTAAGCAGGGCCCTCATGGTGACTGGTACCAACATATAGCCTCTTGTTGCAGGCCATCAGACGAGCCTCTAAATTCCGTGCTAACTCCAGGCTCTGATAGTAGCTCGTAGCTCTACTAGCGGTCAATAGGACGCTAATCTCTGGAGCAAGTCCATAGCGAAACCTACTCGCCATCTCCTCAGGATCTGCCACCAAACTGGGGGTAAAACGGCTCAGACGGCTGAACTCTGAAGCGTACTCCTCAACTGAGCGGTTCCATTATTCTAGGTTCTGGAACTGACGTCCCAATGCCTCCTTGGCTATAGGAGAGAAGAACTTCCTCTTGAATAGAGTCTTAAACTGCTCCCAGGTAACTTCTCCCGTGGTGAAAGTTGGTTCATTCTTGAACCATGTAGCAGCTAGGTCTATCAGTACCAACCCTACTACCTCGACTTTGAGGTCGTCGGGCAGTCTAGCTCCGTTGAGCTTCCTCTGCACAGCATCTAACCAGTCGTCGGCATAGATGATGCCGTAGGTTCCCTTAAACTCCTTCGGGTCCAGCTTTATAAAGTCTTGCACGGTCCCGATTCGGGGCTGGGGCTCTCTAGGTGGTGGTGGGGTAGTTGTACGCTCTATGCTCTGTCTGACCAGGGCAACCTGCTCCTGGTGGGTCGCTAGGAACCCCTAAAATAAATCGAGGAGCAAGTTCCCGTCTAAGGTGATGGTGGCTTGTGCCAAAGTAAGGCCTGGTGTAGGTGGAAGATTAGGTGCAGGTTGAGTTAGGGGAGTTTGGATGATTGGGTCAGTGCCTGGAAGGATAGCATGAACACCAGGGATGCCAGGTGGTGGAGTAAGTTGTACATCCCCTTGTGATCCAGGATGAGCAGAAGAAGCACCTCCCTTAGAAGCTCACGAAATAGTCATTCTCTAGAATATAAGGAACAAATAAGTAATCTATCTAGGCAGAATAACTAAAATAATAATCCTGAGTATATATATACTATCGGTCCTATGCTGTGATGATTCTTCTTAATCTAGCAAGTCCCCTAATTAGCACTCTATGTCCTAAGTGTTATTAGGCTGACCTGCATGGGCCAACCCTAAAAACATGTCACGACCCGCTCCCGAATATCCAGATACTTGTCGGACACATCCAGCCTACGCTATGAGTCACATCGTAGTAAGCTGCTCTAAACCGTTAATTATCTTCAAACTTATATTGAATCAGATTAATCACAACATCTATATCGAGATAAAATAGAAATAAATTCAAAGATGCCACTTAGTTACATTCCCAAAGCAATAGTAAACTGGAAGAAAATCCAGTAAAATGAATGTTAACTATTTATTACAAACCAAGTTCAAAAGCGAAACGTAAGCTAAGCTATATGGTATTCCCCAGCAGGGACATCCTCTGGGACGTGGACTACCGTCTCAGTGGAAGATCCATAGTATGAATTGCAAAGCAACTCCTCAGTCAATTCACCTGCAACGATCCAATCAGGAAAGGAGCAAAGTACACCCCTACAACTTACAGTTACTGAAACATAGAAATGACAAATATGGAAAGACATGGAAATACGGAAATGACAACTAGAATTTGTAATAACAACAAGAAATAACAGTTGCAATATAACAAGAGATATGACTATGTAAAGTGATTTTGAAAAGCTAGTAGATATGTGATCGGCTATAATAGGAGAACTTGTAACATGTAAATAAAGACAACATGGGGGTACGACATTGACTACACGTGCACGATGTGTAGTCAAGCTCGGATACATGTACTACACTACGGGCTTTGATCACATGTTAACTAGACATTTTCTCAACCCATGCAAGTGTAAGACATGTGTAAGAGGAATACAACTTGAAACATATAAGGATAGTACCACTTGAAACATGTAAAGAAAGTACAACTTGAGAAATGCTAAATAAAACTTGAGATACTTGTAAAGAACAACTTGTAGGAAAAGTAAGAAACATGTAACGAAAATCTAAAATACGAAATAGGAATCATGAAAAGAAACGTAAAGTTGTAGTGTACTTTCCTTGTTTTACCGAAAAGGATTATTGTTAAATGTTGATGTCCAAAGTCCTCAAGCTATAACAAGATGTAATATATATTTTTAGTTTAATGGTTAAGTGTTATCTATGTGTAGTGCTACTTACGGGGTCACGTTGTGCTAGATATGGCACACTAGTCCTAATATTGAACATTAAGACTAACATAATATTTAATACAAATAAAAAATAGGTTTTACTAAGGTAAAATCACAAGTCATGGATTACTTTTATTTTACAGAAATTTAATAATGATTAAAAATATTTTATTTTAATGACTAAATAAATAAAATATTTATGAAAAGGGGTCAGACAACGTTCATTTAAATAGTTAGAAGTCTCAAACTAACATGCTACTATTTCTCATTGGCCAAATTAGGCAAAATAATGAAGGTATTAACTTTGTAGAATTTTTGGAAATAAATTACTATTTATAGAATTATTTGAATCAGAAACTATTTTAAAAATAATTATTTATAATTAATTGTTAACAGAAGATAATTTTTAATATATCAAAACTAACCTAAAATTAACATGTAATTGTATAAAAATGATCTGCAGAAAATCTAGTAGTTGGTTCTAAATTTTATTTAATTTTACAGCACTGTTTATTTACTAAAAATAAATATACATAAAATACATTAAATAGTACTTTCAGTTTTTAATCAATATAAATAATGATATTTAATGCTAGAAAATTTATAACTAAATACTACATATGAAAACACTAATTACCAGTATTTTTTCAACAATTATTAACACTATTTTGTAATTACTATTTTTAATTACTAAATAATATATTTAATCAGTAAATAATTCTGTAAAAATCATAAATGAATACTACAATTAAAATTACTATTTGTAAGGATTGCACATAAATTTTACACAACATAAAAGTATTGATAAAAAATACAAAATTTAGAACATATGATAAAATAATACAATTTTTTATTATTAATAGTATACACACACACACACACGCACGCACACGCACACACACACACACACACACACACACACACACACACACACATATATATATATATATATATATATATATATATATATATATATATATATATATATATATATATATATATATATATAAACATAAAGCCAAGGGCTCGAACTCAGGCTTCCTAGATGGGGTCTTAACACAGCTGCTCTAACCAATAGGTCAGATTTGGTTGTGTTAGAAATAGAACCCAACACTGTATATTTTATTCTAGACATTATATATATATATATATATATATATATATATATATATATATATATATATATATATATATATATATATATATAAATATGCAAGGGGGAGGGCTCGAACTAGGGACTGTCAGGACCGAATACTAGGGCCGGTCAGGTGACCACGGGATCAAGATTGGTTTGGTGTTAGCATGCTTGGATTTAAACTATACCAAGGCTAGAATTTAGTTCTTTCCGAGGAAGAAGAAGGAGGTGGTTCGTCGGTTGTCGACGAAGCTTGGCTCGTCGGTGCGGCTCCGGTGGCTTGGGTCGCTGGGTTGCTCCAAAGGAAGAAGATGGTAATGAGTTTTGTTTTGTCTCAACATTTCACTTTTTATAGAGAAATGAAGGGAAGTTACAAATGTGAAGGGTCGGGGGTTATGGAATGAAAAAGGTTAGGAGTTACGAAATGTAAGAGGTTGGAAGTTACGAATGTAAGAGGTTGGGAGTTATGATTGTGAAGGGTCGGAGGTTACGGAATGTAAGAGGTTGGGAGTTACAACTTATTGTTATTTAATTTTTTTTATCACTAATTGAATTCTCTAAATAATATTATTATTATTATTTCAACAACTTAAATTTAATAAATCAATTTTAAATATAATAAAAATTTTAAAGAGTTACAAGAAAATAAGAAAGTATTAGATAAGTATAAGCAGTCTCGAAAAGAGATTAAGGCTTATAAGCTTGAGAATAAAAGGTTATCCCCTCTATTTAATGAGATTGGAGACACTGCCACTGCTAGTGACACAGATGAACTATCCATGATTAAGCTGAGTTTGCATGATGATCAAGAATGCATTAATAAGATGACACAAGATCATGCAAAACACAATGAAGCTTATGAAGTAGAGAAGAAGAAGTATAGCATTGCTACACAGAGAATAGACTCATTAACTGCTAAGTATAGTGAGGCTTGCACAATCTCTAAAAAGTTGGAGATAAATTGGGTAAACAAGTTGTTCAACCCAAAACACAGTCATATACAAGGCATGTGACAACCTAGGATTCAAAAAGGATATGGCACAACTAAGGTTAAACATAACCGTGCTTTCTATTATAAGTATCCACGCACATCCACTACAACAAAAAACCCTTTTAATGACGGCTAAAAAGCGTCATTAATGACGAACCATGACGCTTTTTTTTTCCACAACAACCGTTATGAAAACGGGTGTTATAAATGTTTTTTAAAAGCGTCATAAAATAACCGTCATGAATAGTTTCTATAAAAGCGTTATGAATAGTTAATATATAGTGCACAATTCAGAACAATTTTAAAACGTCATGAATAGATAATATGTATAGGCTCAATGTAGCACATTTATAACACTCATATTACTGAACTCATCACATTTATAACACTCAATACTGCACATTATATATTACTTTCCAAAAACTTCTCAATTCAATTTTAAAACAACTTTGAACTATATTCACAAGAAAACATCGAAATGTTATATCACCATCTTCATTACATTATCTCAAAATAGGGTATCCAAATACATATATTTACAACTACTACTTAAATGAATCCTCAAAACAAGTAACTACTTTGGCTTCAACTTGAGCACATCAAAACTGTCAACATCACGTGTAGCAAATCCCACCACTGCAATAATAGTTGCATCTTCATGTGCACCTGAGAAAGAAAATTAATACTAGTTAGCTACAATTCCACCATGCATCTATAACAAGTATTATCAACACATTAAGATAACAAGACATTGCAAATGGTTCGTAAGCTACTTCTTCAAACCTGATGCCGAATGTTTATTTCCAAATTCTGACTTGAACAAACTTCAGAAGAAAATTGCACAATGGACCGTACGGAATCGCCAAGAAGTGGAGCAGGAGATTCAATAAGAAACAGAAGTTACAGAACTTCTCAGAAAAAAAAAAGCAAATCGGATGCGTAGAAAGGGATTAGAGAGAGGGAGAGTTCGGGAGAGAGACTGAGAGGGAGAGAAGAATATATAGAGCTTTTGACAGGATGCAAAAGAAGAATATAATTGTCTCTTAACATCTACAAAATACAACAACAAGAAAAAAGTTGTTTATCCCAAATCTGGCATGTCTTGCATAGAATCTTGAACTAAGTATCAGTATCATATGTTACTAGTTTGTATGCAAAACCAACCATTTATAAATCTAAATACCAGATATACCATGATGCCTAAGTAGAGTGACATCAAGCAAAATAAAAGCATTTGTAATAACACTCTCTTGGCATTAGCAAGATAATAAAATCTACAATAGGAACTTCAAGATACTAGATCGTAAGAATCTAGTCTAGATCATTGAGTAGCCCTTAGATTAAGAAAAAAGTGAATATGTCCTGATACAGTTTTGTAGATGCTGCAAATATAATCCAAATCGGTCAGCTATACTAATACTGATACAATTTTGGGGCGTCCATGTTGTGTTTGAAATAACAGATGAACCATTACAAAATGCACATGACATTACAGAAAGTTGATTTTGATACATATGAAGGAAAAGCTTACCGTTGTTTGCTCCTGTAGAAGAAAACATATTTCTGCTGCCTTTGTTTAGACAATCCTTGGCCAAATGGGTCACTCCACCACATATCGTACTGCTAAATATCCAGGACACTAAGCTTTATGTAGCATAATTCCTAGTTTTTACACTCCAGAATTACTGAAACTATTGAATTTAACCTGGAGCAGAAGTATTGGATTTATTGAATTTAGCACTTAGTGTATCAAGTTATCTTTTCTGTGAATACCAGTTCCATGCTTTCTTGGTAGGAAGCTCTTGCTACGGGAACATGGAGTCACATTTTTTAGAGTGAAACAAAACAACTACAATCACATAATTCAATGTTAAAGCACTGTCGAGAAGCATTCAAGAAGTATCAGACTAGTGTATAATAAGATAAGCCAAACAAACAAAAATTAATTGAGTTGAAAACTTTTCTCAATGGGAGTATAAAAAGGAGAATGGCATAAACAAAATTCTCAACTAGATCAACAGAAAAAAAAAAGAACTGCAGGACCCAAACATAACTAGATTCCTAGTAAACTGAGTAAGAATCTCAAAATTAGACTTCAAACTAGGCACAAAAGCAAACAATAAGATGCACAAAATTATCATACAAACAAATATACATGCTATGTTGCTAAACTGGAAAGCGGTTCTGAGTACTGACTTGAGCTGGTATAGAGAGCAGTATAGTCATGTCTAAGTGGATATTCATGAAGGAATATTCAAATGGATATTCAAGTCTAAATGGAGTAAAAGTTTAACATACCCTTGGATAAGTTCCTTAATCTGTGGCCACAATTCTTCATCCCTCAACTTATTTACCTTAGTTGATATGGAGTTAACAACCTGGATGGCTATTCTGATCTTTGTAGATAGCTTCCTGACCAATTTTTAAACTTCATCAAGCTTGTGAGACTTGGCCCCTTTTTCATCCAAGCGTTTCAGTTTCTTGCAGTTCCTATCATAAAGTAACCTCATCTTTTCCTCAGCCTGTAGAAGTTTAAAACACAAGAAGAGGGAATGTAGACAACCGCCAATCTTCTGAATCAACTTCTAGACAAACTATATGCTAACTGCAGGAAGTAGAGTTGAGAGGAACTCAACAAGATTGAAAGGAAAACATGGTTACATCAAACATGCATAGTATTATATGAGAACTATGAAACAATTAAATAAATCAACCCAATATAGAAAGCCACTAACAGTAACAAACATCGCTAGAAGATATATCTAGTTGCAGTCTCCTAAGACTTCCAAGTGAAAGATTATGGCAAGCCCCTCTCTTGGTTGTAGTTTCCATCAGCTAAAAAATTTGGCACCTGACTTGAAGGGTTGTCAGATTGATAGCTGTTCGTATAGGTTAGTTTTCTTGGTGTAGCTTTTCCTTAATCTAGAAATATGTTTCAAAGCTGACCTCATCTTGGTGGCAAATGCCAACATCATAATATGGCTCGCGAAATTATGTATGTACACAAGGGGGTTGAACGATATCATCATGGATATACTAATGCATGATAAAAGACTATAGGATACACTTTGCAAATAACAGCTATGACAAGTTAATCTTTCCTAAATTTTATTGTTTCTGTAGTCACTATCATTATGGATTAATAGCAACAAATATAAGCTCCTTATCTCAAATACAAGGACCTACAAACTTATAGTAAAGCACCCAGGCAACTCTTGTAGTGAAATTCCTAGCTGCCTGCAGAGCACAGTGGATGCATAGGTTTGAAGTTCTATCTCAATTATTAATTTACTTTTCATACTAGGGGAACTGTATAGCAAGACACGGATGTGTACATATGCTTACATTACTGGAGGGCGAAGACCAGATTATGTGAACCCATACCAGGGAAGATACAAACACCATCATTTCCATATAAGCTACTTAAATTTCACTTAAGGGAAAGTGTAAACATACAAGCAAATACATTGAAGCTACCAAGGTCTTGATTGCGCGTAAGCAGATGAAATTAAAGTGGACTGTGCCAGAAGCTTGTGGCATGCACAAAAAAAAGAGAGCTGTAAGAAATGCACCTTCTGCGGATGATTATGATAATTGTACAGAGATATAGGAAGCCTTAGAGGGGCAATGATCACAGGTTACAAGGCCTCACGACGGGCAACTATATTATAAAAAAAAACCTATCATGAGGCATGCCACACACCTTAACTTGAGACCAATTAAAGTCGTGAATATTGCATAAGAAAACATTCTTGTCACTTGCACTTGTTAGTGGCAATCCTATGTAGTATAGCTAATATATTATGCTTGATGAAAGAAGGTATCTTGCCAGGTGCCTCAACTACAAGAAGCTTCCAACTATAGAGGATCATCAGTTAATATCAGAAGATGGCACATTAGACATCATCCCAATTCACATGTTGCTAAAGGAGACTAGACACTGTAAACGTTTAATTAACATTAGACAAATATGTACACGATTTGAGTCTTAGTAAAAATCTGATGGGTATCCAAATCCAAACAGAAAGCTTCTAAATTTTAATGTTTTAATAATAGTACACACCTGATTTATTCTTGGAGAATGGCCACGAGCGGGGAGCTCAGCGCGGGGTCAGGGCTCGCGAGGAAGGCGAGCCTGGGGAAGAAGTGTTGGAGTAGGTGGGGTTCCCAACCTATGTGGAGAAGACCCCGGAGTGCGACGAGCGCCGTCCGATGTCGGAGAAGCTCGGGAAGTAGGCGACGGAGTTGTTGCTGCTGTTGCTGGAGCTGCTGGAAGCAAGGGATCCGAGTTCGGGCCGAACTCGGTCCCAGGCCGAGTTCTGGCCGAACTCGGTCTGGCTGTTCCAGGGTTTGGCCAGTAGGTGCTGGTTGCCCCACACAGAGTTCCGGCCGAACTCTGTGTCGTCGGGGGCTGAAGCGGGATTCTGGATGAGTTTTCATCATTGGATCTAATCCAACGGTCCAGGTTGGCTGCGGGATTAGGGAGTTATATTGGGATTTCCCAACCGTAATTCATAACGCAACGCATTGGGCAACACAAGTTTGAGAGAGGAAGGAGGCAAGAGTGCCATTACAACTTCGGAGAAGAAGATGGAGGATTGAAGGTCGCTATTCGAAGGAGATCGTGTTCGGGTAATCTCTACTCGTCGTTCTCGCTCTTCGTAGCCTTGTAATCATTGTTCTTATCTCTGAGTGTTGTGGGGATTCGATTTGGATCGGGAGGAGTGTAATTCTTATATTCCATTAGTGGAGGCTTCTCAGGGTTGGACTCCGATCGTCCCGTGGTTTTTTTTCGCAAGAGTTTTCACGTCAAAAATTCTCTGTGTCTGCATGGATTGTTTTTGTGTGATTGTTTTTAGGTTCGTGCGTTGTATTGCTCGGTCCTCTCGCAGGTACTCTCCGGTTTGGGGAAAGGTTTCCGCGTTTCTTTCCCAACAGAGTGGTATCAGAGCTTTGGGTTCAAAGGGTGTCAGGAGTTGACAGAGGAACCAGAGAGGAGAGATGGACGCGAAGCCGGTGCGCATGGTGAACCTTAATGGCACAAACTATCATTATTGGCAGAGCAAGATGAAGGATTTGCTATTTGTCAAGAAGCTGCATCTACCCTTGTTTGCATCCGAGAGGCCCAGTGATAAATCCGAGGAGGATTGGACATTCGAGCATATACAGGTGCGCGGGTACATACGGCAGTTTGTTGATGAGAACGTGTACAATCACGTTGCCAATATTGAGCACGCGAAGACGTTGTGGGATAAGCTGGAATCCTTGTATGCGAAGAAGACCGGGGTAAACAAGTTGTTCCTGATCCGAACGATGATGGGTCTGCGGTACAAGGATGGGGCGTCTATTTCGGATCACTTGAGTGAGTTCCAGGGCGTGGTTGACCAGCTATCTTCTATGGGAGTCAAGTTCGACGACGAAGTTCAGGGACTATGGCTGCTGTGTACATTGCCAGACTCGTGGGAGACCGTACGAGTATCTATGATCGCTTCTGCTCCAGAGGGCGTGGTCAGTCTGGAGTTTGCCAAGAGCGGGGTGTTGAATGAAGAGATGCGGAGACGTTCTCAGGGCACTTCAACCACATTCCATCACTCAGAGGCACTTGTTTCAGAGAGCCACGGAAGGGACAAAAGCAGGGGTCCAGGTGGTGGCAGAGACAAGAGCGGGGGGAAGTCCAAGGGTCGTTACGAGGACTCAGAGTGTTACCATTACGGTAAGAAGGGCCATATCAAGCGGAATTATTTCGCTTGGAAGAGAGAGAAGAAGGGCGACAAGGGAAAGCAAGAAGAGAACACTACAGCGGCGGCCTCGGTGCATGGAGGCGATGTGATCGTCGTAGGTGATGAGGTCATTACTAACCTCGCCTGCGATGATAATTCTTGGCTGGTGGACTCAGGGGCTTCAGCACATGTATCTCACAATAGGGCACTGTTTGCCACTTACACGACAGGCGACTGTGGCGTGTTGAAGATGGGCAATGGAGATGTGTCGAAGGCGGTTGCCGTTGGAGATGTGCATTTGAGAACGAAGACGGGTGCGGTTCTTGTTCTCAAGGATGTTCGTCATGTCCCTGATATCTGTTTCAACCTGGTGTCGGTTGGAAGGTTGGATGACGAGGGATTCTTCAGTCTCTTCGGGAACAGTCAGTAGAAGCTTTCCAGAGGTTCGATGGTGATTGCCAGAGGAAGCAAGAAGTCCGGTCTCTACTATATGGAGGGGAGCGCTGAGGGGGCACAAGAGGTGAACGCAGTCAGTGATGCGTCTACCGAGTTGTGGCACAGACGGCTCGGGCATATCAGCGAGAAGGGGATGAGCTACTTGGTGAACAGGAAGGTGATTCCAGGGCTCAAGTCTACAAAGTTGGAGAAATGCACGCACTGTTTAGCTGGGAAGCAAAATAGGGTGTCTTTCCAAAGTCACCCAAGTTCGAGGAAGCCGGCGTTGCT
The DNA here is from genome assembly GCA_029216955.1 of Iris pallida. NCBI lineage: Eukaryota > Viridiplantae > Streptophyta > Magnoliopsida > Asparagales > Iridaceae > Iris > Iris pallida. The sequence continues at coordinate 232,004 of JANAVB010023117.1, forward strand.
CGAGTTGATTCACTCGAATGTCTGCGGTCCTATGAAGGAAAAATCTCTTGGTGGTGCTTCTTACTTTGTGACTTTTATTGATGACTGTTCCAGGAAGGTTTGGGTCTATGCCTTAAAGACCAAGGATCAGGTGCTGCCTACTTTCAAGGAGTTTCAGGCCTCTGTTGAAAGGGAGACGGGCAAGAAGTTATTGTGTGTTCGGTCCGACAATGGCGGCGAATACATCGGTCCCTTTCATGCGTGTTACAGAGAGCAAGGGATACGACACCAGAAGACTCCGCCAAAGACACCTCAGCTCAATGGTGTAGTGGAGCGCATGAACAGGACATTGATGGAGAGGGTACGGTGTTTGCTGTCAGAAGCAAACTTGCCGGGCAGTTATTGGGTTGAGGCTCTTCTCACAGCTGCTTATATTATTAATTTGTCTCCTAGTGCTCCTTTGCAGGGTGATGTGCCTGACAAAGTATGGTACGGCAAAGAGCCGTCATACAATCACCTGCGGGCGTTTGGTTGTAAACCTTCGTGCATGTACCGAAGGACGAGAGGACCAAACTTGAGCCGAAGACGAGGCGATGCGTCTTTGTCGGCTATGGTCGGGATGAGTTTGGCTATAGACTCTACGACCCAGTGGAAGGAAAGCTCTACAGAAGCAGGGACATGGTGTTCGTCGAGGATCAGACCAAGACCAACACTCAGGATTCCGAGACGCCTTCTGAGGCTGAGGAATTGTCTGAGTTAGAGTCATTTCGCTTCGAGCAGTTTCCAGAGGACATCGCAGAGGATCCAGTTATGGGGGAGCCGGTACATGGAGTTGCTCCCAACCTTGATCATCAGCCTGCTGATGGTGGTCAGGGTGTCCCTTTGGAGGATGAGCATGCCGGAGAGGTAGTTCCTGAAAGGGCGGAGGCTGTCGGTATACAGCCAGCACTAGTGGCTCCACTGAGAAGGAGTGACAGGGATCGTCGACCATCTACGAGATACTCACCGGATGAGTATGTGCTATTGACTGACGGGGGGGAGCCCGAAAGTTTCGCAGAGGCTATGGAAGACGAACACAGGCAGGAGTGGATGATGGCTATGCAGGAGGAGATGAGTTCTTTGTACACCAATTCCACTTATGATCTGGTACGGTTGCCAAAGGGCAAGAAGGCTTTGAAGAATCAATGGGTGTTCAGAGTGACGGAAGATGCTACTCGTCCTCGATACAAAGCGAGGCTGGTAGTCAAAGGCTACGGTCAGCAAAAAGGCGTGGATTATAATGAGATCTTTTCGCCTGTCGTCAAGCATTCGTCTATTCGGGTGGTGCTAGCATTAGCAGCCAGTTTCGACTTTAAGGTCGAGCAGATGGACGTGAAGACGGTATTCCTCCACGGTGATCTTGAGGAGGAGTTGTACATGGAGCAGCCAGAGGGATTCTGCGAGAAGGACAAGTCACATTTGGTCTGCCGGTTGAGGAAGAGCTTGTATGGTCTGAAGCAGGCTCCGAGGCAGTGGTACAGGAAGTTCGAGTCGTTTATGGGGGAGCATGGTTATGTACGGACGACGTCAGATCATTGTACATTTGTGAGGTATTTTGCCAATTATGATTTTATCATTTTGTTGCTCTATGTTGATGATATGCTATTAGTGGGTCGGAATGCCACTAGGATAGCGGAGTTGAAGCGCCAACTGGGCGCGGCCTTCTCTATGAAGGATTTGGGCACAGCGAAGACTATTCTTGGGATGGAGATCAGCCGAGAGAGAGAGTCCAAGCTGCTACACTTGTCCCAAAAGAAGTACATTCACCGGGTACTTCAGCGTTTCGGGATGGACGGGTCGAAGAAAGTGAGTTCCCCCCTCGCGGCTCACTTTAAGCTCACTGAGGAACATTGTCCATCTACCGAGGACGAAAAGGAAGATATGGAGCGAGTTCCATATGCCTCAGCTGTGGGAAGCCTTATGTATGCTATGGTGTGTACGAGGCCAGATATTGCTCATGCAGTTGGTACGGTTAGCAGGTATCTTTCAAATCCTGGAAGGATACATTGGTGTGCGGTCAAGTAGATTCTACGATATCTTCAGGGCACTGCTGGTTGGAGACTTTTCTTTGGTGGTGAGGAGCCGAAGCTGGTTGGGTATACCGACGCTGATATGGCTGGAGATGTAGACACGAGGCGATCGACTTCGGGCTACGTGATGATGTTTGTGGGAGGAGCAGTATCGTGGCAGTCGCGGTTGCAGAAGTTTGTTGCCTTGTCGACGACAGAGGCAGAGTACATTGCGGCGACGGAGGCTTGCAAGGAGCTGTTGTGGATGAAGAAGCTGCTGCAGGAAATGGGACTGAAGCAAGAGCAGTATACTTTGCTTTGCGACAGTCAGAGTGCTATCCACCTTGTGAAGAATCAGACGTTTCATAGCCGGTCCAAGCACATCGAGACCCGGTATCATTGGATACGGGATGTGGTTGAGAAGAAGGACGCAGAGCTTGAGAATGTGCATACAGATGACAACGGAGCTGATATGTTCACGAAGATTCTACCAAGGGGGAGGTTTGAGTACTGCAGGCAGATCGTCGGAATGACGACGTCCTCCCCATAGTTGTGAAGGGGGAGATTTGTTGGAGTGGGTGGGGTTCCCAACCTATGTGGAGAAGACCCCGGAGTGCGACGAGCGCCGTCCGATGTCGGAGAAGCTCGGAAAGTAGGTGACGGAGTTGCTGCTGCTGGAGCTGCTGGAAGCAGGGGATCCGAGTTCGGGCCGAACTCGGTCCCAGGCCGAGTTCTGGCCGAATTCGGTCTGGCCGTTCCAGGGTTTGGCCAGTAGGTGCTGGTTGCCCCACACAGAGTTTTGGCCGAACTCTGTGTCGTCGGGGGCTGAAGCGGGATTCTGGATGAGTTTTTATCATTGGATCTAATCCAACGGTCCAGGTTGGCTGCGGGATTAGGGAGTTATATTGGGATTTCCCAACCCTAATTCATAACGCAACGCATTGGGCAACACAAGTTTGAGAGAGGAAGGAGGCAAGAGTGCCATTACAACTTCGGAGAAGAAGACGGAGGATTGAAGGTCACTATTCGAAGGAGATCGTGTTCGGGTAATCTCTACTCGTCGTTCTCGCTCTTCGTAGCCTTGTAATCATTGTTCTTATCTCTGAGTGTTGTGGGGATCCGATTTGGATCGGGAGGAGTTTGTAGAGGGTGTAATTCTTCTATTCCATTAGTGGAGGCTTCTCAGGGTTGGACTCCGATCGTCCCGTTGTTTTTTTCCGCAAGGGTTTCCACATCAAAAATTCTCTGTGTCTGCGTGGACTATTTTTGTGTGATTGTTTTTGGGTTCGTGCGTTGTATTGCTCGGTCCTCTCACAGGTACTCTCCGGTTTGGGTAAAGGTTTCCGCGTTTCTTTCCCAACAAGAAGCTGGTGGGCTCGTCCCCGGGGAGGAAGGGCCACCACATCCGTAAGTCGAGGAGCGCCCAGCTGAAGCTGGACCTGGAGGACGTCAGCAGCAGCGTCGCACTCAGTCGGGCCTCCAGCGCCAGCCTCGGCTTCTTCTTCTCCTTCACCGGCTTCACGACGCAACCCGAAGACATCCCAGCAGACCTCAAAGTGTTCAGTGACGAAGAAACTGGTAACACACTTAATACTTCAACATTTACTAGAACTAGAATGAACGTGATTGTCAATAAATGCATTTTCGGTGCAAAAACAATCATAATGGTTAATAATTCTAAATAATAAAAATTCAGATACCTAGCTGAAGAATTTGATCGACTTGGCGGACTCGAGGTAGCCGGCGTCGACGAGGCCGTCGATGAGCAGGTCGGGCGAAGCCGTTGTCGCTCATCTCCTGCAGGAACTGCTCGGCCTCGCGGAGCTCATCTCCTGCAGGAACTGCTCATCTCGTTGTCACATTGTAGATCGCCACCACGCCGGAGAGGAACGTCACAAACCCGTTCCCTATTTTTTGTCGGGAGGAAGAAGAAATTAAAAACCTTAGCCCTAATTTTGAAGAGAACGGGCTCTAGGGTCAGGGTTTTGGAGTTGGGGGAAAGGAAGGAGAAGAAGAGGAGGAGAGGAGGGTGTTGCTGAACTAGAGTTAGGGTTTTGGATCTATCCTTAGGATTTTGGAGTTGGGGAGAGGAGGGAGGAGAAAGGAGGAGAAGGAGAAGACTGACCAGAATTGGGGGAGCGCGGGTTTTAGAAGAATTTTGCCAAAAATTAAACTTTAAAAATATTACAAGTTTGCCACCGCTCTAAACTATTAATGACGCTTTGTTTTATAAACGTCATAAAAAGCCCAGAATTAGTCCAAACCGTCATAGAAATAAAGGTATTTCGAACTTTGATAACGCTTAGGTATCAGGCGTCATCAATACGTCTTATCGAGCGTTATTAAAAGGGTTTTTTGTTGTAGTGATCATATCACATCATTGTATGTTCTCATATTTCTACACATAGTACTAATGTTAATACTTTATGTCATTATTGTGGTATGAATGGACACATTTCTAGTCATTGTCAGATTAGAAAGACGGTTGATATAAATATGTTTACTGGGTTCCCAAAGCTAACCAATGTGGATACAAGTTTACTTGGATACCAAAGTCTTCGCCTAATACTGTAGGTGGAGTATCCTGTGCTAAGCCATAGAACCATGGAACACATGTTGGTGATTGCAAAGATTCAAAGGTCATCTTCAAAAAAATTGCACCAACACAAGTGTGATCATTAGAACCACTTCGGTAACATGCTAAACGATTCTTCTTAAACAATTAGAGCTATAAAATCTTGCATGTCTTTAATAAATTTTCACTTTATCTCACTAGAAGTGCTTATTTTTGTTATGTTATATAAACTAATGTGATATATGTTCTAGCATGCTTAGGATAATGTTCTCGAAATACAGTTGCATGTTATGTCACACTAAGTAACCATTTCTATTTGTTTGAATCTTTTATTTCTCATGCATATCATTTGTCTTTATTTATAAAGTATGCATATCATTTTTTTATGATCTTGTGTTTATTTGTGTACATTTTTAATATACATCTTTTATATATTTACCTCTATAGTGCACTATGAAAGCTTCTTGAAAAATAATTTTAGTATCTTAATCGTATGATTATTCCTTATTCATTCTTTAGGCATTTTCTGTTATAGTTAGGGATTCTGGATATCGATGATGTTTGATGATTCTGCATATATTTCTTTAAATCTAAGTTCTTAAAAGTAGAAATCATTTTGGGTATAAGCCTATAAAGGGTTTGTTTGTCACCACGGCTACGGCTAAAGCGAAGCGGTACTTATGCGTCCTCCGGTGGACCTCCGTTAGCTGAGACAGTACCCCTACAGCTAACCTAAAGTAATCAGTATGTTATAGACTTAAGGTTTATCAAGGTCTACTTGCACTATTGTATAATTCTGGATCCAAGGCACTGAACACGGTCCCTAGGTTGCAGAATAAATCAACGTATCTAGGCCCTACATTTTGATTTATAAATGTTTTATATTTTATTGTTACCCATTGATTTTGTAGCACATATAAGGATACATGTAATTGATACAGCTTATGCCTATAGCTTGATTTAAATTTTTGTATTGTTTGAGATATTTCGATTCCAGTGGATATACTTATATTTTGTATTGGATTGATCTCATTTTTAAGCTGAGATAGGGATTTCATCTTTTGATTTTAACTTTGATGGATAAATTATTTGATGGTAATATACATTGATCTTCCATAGGTTATTGTTTGTCATCTTTTGATATATTCATTTTCTGTCACTCTATTTTTTTTATTTAATCTTGTGACTACTCATTGAATATTATGATTTTCTGATATATTCTTTAGCGCTTTCGTAATATTCATGATATTCGTTTTACGAAGCTTTTATTATCTTCTTATTGAAGTTAATAACTTCCTATAGTAGTAATTCTTTGTATGGGAGAAATTTATCTCTCTCTATCTCTCAAAATATTTCTTTTCTTTAACCCTACGGTTATCATTGGATACCGTGCTAAGGTTTTAAAAGGGAATAAATGAACTTGATAAGAAGACCTAATATTTTGATGAATTACTTTCCTCGTTCTGGAAATATTTCTCTGGATTTTAATACTATTAATTTTAGATATACTCATGTAAAGGAAAGCATTTAATTGTCCCAAAATCAATTATTTCTCTAACATGACATATATCTAGAATACTATTTATTTGGACATTTATCTAGTCATGTTTTATTTGTTCATCTTTAAGCATTCTCTTTTACTTGCCTAAAGATGATATTTGTTTTAAGTTTAGAACTTTATATGCATTGATCAAAGGGATGAAAGATGCATATCTCAGATATCCCTTAGATTTTGTGGTTATTGATTTTATCTATCTTATGCATATAAATGCTTTTGAACCAGATACGCATATTTTAAGGGAAAGCAAATTAATTATTTCAATTCATATATACCCTTAATATATAGTACACCTAGCTCATCATGGACATAAAATCATTATTTAAAATATCTTATTTCATTGGTCATGGTATTTTGATTTATAGTAGATTTATGAGAGAATATGATCCTTCCTTGTTTTCTCATTTTCATAGGTTTACTTGATTTCTCTATCTTGATAATTGTTGAGCTATTATTATATTCTTTTATACAACATCTCAAACAGTCACGGTACTTGAACTGTTTACTGAGTTGATATTTTTCAAACTCTTATTAGTATGCATTTACTATTTTAGCGTGTATTGTACTCTTTTTCTTAGTATGCGTTTCTCATTTTATGTGTAGCATTATTTTTTGTTGTCTATGCTTCCTTCATAGAATTGCCTATGAAATATATGTTATTCTTTATATATTTTTTGTACTTCTTCAATGTTTGTTTCTTACACATGGATTATGGGGGAGAAAGATTATTTTGCTTCGCACTTTGCAATTATTTTGATAAGTGACAACCGGAGAGAAAATGGATCTAACATCTATTGCAGGATACAGGATTATTTTTTAGGAGACTGTATAGTATAGAACAAAACAGAACAATTCCTTTTCAAATTTTGATATTTTTCTCAAATCAAGATCCAGATGTTATATCGGTCAAGGTTTGTCAATTATCAAAATAGAGGAGATTATTGGCCCATTGGTCGTGGTCAAACCTGATTTTCATAATTGATCGAACCATGTCTCGATATAAGGGTTACATGGACGACTGCTGAGAACTGCTACTGCTACCGTTCAAGACATGAAGCTGTTTTGCCATTGAGTCTGTATTTCAATTATCAATGTAATTTACATAATTTAATGAGTCTAGGAATACGATGTACATCGAGTCGTACTGACAAATAGACTACCCCAAAATGTTTTCAAAATATCCTTATTTTGGAAATAAACATATTCACAAAAGCTCATAACTGCTTGACTTTTCAAAAAGTCCAAAACCCGATTTGCAAAACCCTAACAAATCAACTCTGGACACCAAAAGAATTTGGCTCAAGTTCGGCCCGAATTCGTCCCGAGTTCGGTTAGTGGATGTTGGTTTTTAAACTCAGTCTTCCTGTAGTTACGGATGCAACGGCTATCTGTCGAGATTCTCTCAAAGAATTCTGCCCGAATTTTGTCTTTGGAAAACCTATAAATATAGAAGAATTTCGACCATTTCAACACACCTCTCTTCTGTTCTCTCTAAGCCGACTATGGTATTCCAAAGTGTTCTAAGCTTTTTATTTTCAAATCACAAGCTAGTTACAATCATCTAGTCGATTTGTCAGTGCGATATGGTCTACAAGTTTTAGAGTGATTGTAATCAGAGGCTTGATTGAAGAAAGCCACTTCAAAATTGAAGTTGGTCGTGTACTTCGGATCAAAGCTCGCGTTGTATAAGTTGCAAGAACTTTGCATAAAAACTTATGGCATTTTTTCATAGTGGATTTCAACTGGAAGTTGGAGTTCTTATGACTGGATTAGTCCTCACAAGAGAAAAAATAGTATACATCCTTGTGTTTGCATTTTCTCTCTGATCTCTACTTTTTCATTTACATATCTGTGATATATATTCTGTGATCTTGTTGCTAACGATTTTTAAATAGCTAATTTTCTGCTGCCTACTCTATTCACCCCCTTTTGAGTATAGTCCTTTACATCTCGTTCCTACACTATATGCTGGCCCGTTCGGTACAGTAACGTAACCGAAACGGCTAACTTGACCTACATCGGCCACCAAAAAGCATGTAACACCCCAGTCCCAAAATACGTAGGACTAGGTAGGTAAACATGCCAGCCATATAATAAATATACGTAAGCTGTAAATGTAGTACAACCATGACAAACTAATCTCATCGACAAAATAAAAGATATTATAATCAATATAAATTGTCATTTGTACAAGATGTGTAGCATAGGACGATCCAAGAGAAAGTCATCTTTGAAGGAATAGGGAAGATCACGGCCTTTGCTAGAACATCTGTGAAAAGTCACAAAAATACACACACACTTGGAGAAATCACCAGGTCATCAGAGCGACGTAACAAGATACATATAAACATGCCATATAAACTGAAAATGTAACCACCACATGACTATAACACAACTAGTTCCCTAACCGTCTATGTGATATGCACTTTGAGAACGATGTTCCATGTGGGGGCTTTATGATCAACATCGCAAATAAAAGAAGAAGTGGCAGTAAGTAGCGCTCATCTGAGTCACTATCGACCATGGGTATTAAGTAGTGCTCACCCGAGTCACTAACGGCCCCAAAAGTGTATATAAAAATAAATAGTAGCCCCAACGCTAATAGCTGCCCTCTCCCTCCCTATGATATTATACATGCTTCGTAACCACAACACAAAAACACGTGTCGCTTCCACAATATTGTTTATTCCTAATAATTGCCAAGCCTTCTAACATGCAACTTTTGGTAGTTATTCCTAACGCATACGCATAGGTGATCATCCAACACACAAGTGACCTCTATATGTTACTGACAGCTCATACATATCTCGTGGCACAATCGTGACAAAGTTTATGAAATACACTAAACAGACGGTAGTCTCTTAGCTCTAGGTCCATATGCACAGCAATAAAAATATGACAAATAATATTGCACCCTATATAACTAGAAAGAAAATAAGTAAGCCATAAACAATTAAGAGGGATACAACTGGATAAACTAGAATAGACAAAAAGTAAATATACAGTAACTAAACAAAAGATGTAGAATACATAAGCAGTAAATATGACAAGGTATATTAACTGGTACTGACGCCTGGTGTAGTGCGATGACTAAGGTGGCACGGAATTTGAGTCATATAGCTCAGATAAATCTAATACAAAATATAGTCTAATTGAGTCACTACTTGAGCCTCCTCAGCTGGAGCTAAGCCCTCCTAGATCAGCGTCTCCTGGTCTACGACTACTACATCCTATGGGCAACAGTAGGTAGGACAACCGTCATCTAAATTATCTGGGAAAAATAAATCCAGTCAGGAACGGAGCAAAGTACACCTCTAATAACAGTTCCAGTAAATGATAAAAACTACATAATAGTATAGAGAGAACACACAAGATAAAGTAACAAGTACATGAATGTAACAATGTTTGAAAAGCTATAATCAACATAAGAACATGAATCATCATGTACAATAGTCAGGAAAATAACTATCTAAGTGAGTGAGCTATAGTTTTAACATGTGATAGGCTTAGAAACTTGCACGAAAATTTATAGCCTAGTTAATCATACATGCGGTGTATGATTAACACCCACGGGAAATAATATCATGCACGAGAAGGGTATGATCACATATCTATACTACTACTCTCCGCCCATGACTGGTACAGTAGATCCAACCATGGTATATTATGACATGGGATTCTCTGGAAAGGTCACAAGCTTTCGTAGGAATCGTTGTCTATACATGCACAAGAATAATAATAGGACTTGCACAGTGTATACCAAGACATATAAGGAATGACATCTCATGACGAGATCTAGAAATACCAATCCGTGTAACCAATGTGTCAAAAAATTAAGGATATCTACACTAAATACAAGAAACATAGAAGATATCATAAACAGAAAATTATCAGAGAATGTACTAACCTGAGATCTCGTGTGAAGTATCAATGGTATCTGATACGGTACCTCGAAGGACTAAATATATCAATGTCAATTCGTATTTTTGAATCATAAACATGTTATACTAGATCAATACTAGGTCTACAAATCATTTCTAGTCAAACTAGGTCAATACCTTGCTAAAGTAGGTCATATCTAGGTTTTTGGATCCACACATTGCCATACCAAGGTATTCTAGTCTATAATAGGTCAATACCTTATGTAGCAATCTATATTGTATACCCATAGGCTCTATGATGCAATATCCTAACATTCAACCCAATACCTTATTGTTATCTAGCCTCTATTATGATACCCAATACTTATGCATTGCCTATAACTTATCACAAAGGTAAAACTTCATACCTATCTCAATACATATCCATTACCCATACAAAAAATCCTTAACCTTTACTTACCCCGTCTCATAGGTAAAATCAATTACCTATACTCCTACTACCTAATACCTTAGTACAAGGTAAACCCAATACTCAATTCTCCATCACTCAATTTCCTAAAGCCTAACCTATGAGTTCACTTAGACATTACCTACACCAAAGTCTACACATAGGTATCTCCTTTGCCTAATCTCAATCTTAATCCTTACCTACATACTCAAGACACACAATACCTACTTTGTCCTACATGTATCCTAGGGTATACACACACAATACCAATCTTACCTATACTCGAGGATACTATGCACACTCAACATACACACATACCCTTGTTTCTCTCAAATAGCTGCTGCCACTAGCAGTCAAAGAGGACTGCTACATGCTACTGCAACATCAATGCTAGGCCAAGCTTGCTGCCTACTCCACTATTGTTGTGGCATGCCTATAATTGCCCCCTCTCCCTTACTGTTACTAAACAGCAAGGCCTATTTCTTGGCCAAGGCAGAGACACCTACTACTACTTCTCATTCTTCTTCTACTGCTGCTGCTCTTGCTTCTCCTTTCCTGAACATACCAAGCCTTGCGCCCCCTCTATTCACAGTAGTTACTGCTGCTATTCAAACTATAAGATCTCTAAATTTTTGACATATTTTATATATGTTATATATATTTTATTTGAGTTATATATTGGTTATTATTTATTTTTCCTGCTTTTATTTATGATCATAAAATATACTCTTCTGGTGCTTTGATTTTTGGAACACAAGAAGTGCCAAACTCTAAAAACTTCCGTCATGAGTTTTGACCTAGAGAAGTTTATCTTCAATTTCGTATATCATGTCCCACTCAAATATGTCTTCTTGTATTCTATTTGTTTCGCACAACTTCGGGGTCAAATTTGGCCAAGAAGTTATCTACCGGTGAGACTTTTCGTAACTTCCAACTTAAATTTCAGACTCGACATCGATCCAACCTAAATGACTCAATATAGGATTTTGACTATTTTTAGCCTACTACATACATGCCTAGGGTGTCCCACTCAATCGAGACCCCATGTGCTATTTAAATTCAAATGGCACATAAGACCATTATGTTACTTTTAGAGCCTATTTTCAGTTCGGGTAATTTTTCTTGAACCTAAACTTGTCCAAAAAGTTGTAGAGGACTTGTTTGGGTCATCCCCATGTAGAGGAGCTATCCTAGATATTTATTTCAAATTTATGGAGTAATTATTTGGGTTAAACCTAATGGAAATACTCCACAAATCTAAGTTCCTATATTTAAAAATTTGTAGATTATGTGTTAATCCTATTAGTATTTTGGACTCCAAAACCCACCAAACCCACACTAAAATAGCATATAACCGACCCCTCTAGCAACCCTATATATAACCTACATCTACCCGTAAACCACTCCAGCAAAAACCCTAATATGACCCTAATTTCTGCTGACCTGCAGTTGTTGCCCTTGTTCTTCTTGCTGTTGCTTCCCCATTGCCGACAACTTCTAACCCAACCACCATAGTCTCGATGTGCCCAGGACCCCCCCTCCATTATCCTAAGAAGCCTTGAGGCCTAGCACAGCCCCAACAAGTCAGAACAGCCCTCACAAATCACCCAATACTTGTCCGAACACACAGCAGGTAAATCAGTTTTGTAAACGCATTTTCTCAGCTTCTAGAGATCAAAAAATCTTGAAACCAAAAAACATTTGGATTACTAAATGTGTCTACTACCTTCCCATAAACTTTTATATCAAAATTCTCTCTAGATTATTCGAGGCGCACGTTTTTTCAAAGTTTGTCCAAAATTGACAGTGTTTAGTATATGTTGGTTTTGATCTAGTTGGAATAACTTTTATCATCAAAATCATATATAAAAGTAATCATAATTTGACTATCAATGATCCCCTTCAATTATTTTTTAATATTTTTGTAGTTTTAATGCTTGATATTTCGCATCTTTGAAGAATAAATTCGGTCATAAAATGAATCATCGAAATTACCATCTTGTGAGTCCCAAAAATATTTTTGTATATCCATGGCTCAATATTATTGATCCTTGACATATGACTATGAATATTTGATATAATTTTTTACTATTTATTTCAGAATATTTGGGGTATTTTATTTATGGCCAACAAGGTTTTCAATAACCTTGATTTATTAATGTTAATACTAGGTTGATCATGAGATGGTTTCAAATGGATTTTTATGTAATAATAATAATAATAATAATAATAATAATAATAATGTATATTTCTAGAATAAAAAAAATATTTTAGAATTAATACTGAATATTATATATATATATATATATATATATATATATATATATATATATATATATATATATATATATATATATATATATATATATATATAAATATATATATATATATATATATATATAACAAAAAAAATATATATATATATTTGTAAAATTTTATTTTATTTTTTGTTATATTTGTAGAATTTTGTTAGTCCTAAGAAGGAATATTATGACTAGTTATGTTATCAATAATAGTAATAATGTTAGCTATTATATTTATAGGAGTTCGTGAGACCGAGACTGCAGAAGTTGGAGTCAGATCCATAATCTACACTCTTCCGACAATTCCAGGCAAGATATCGTGCTGCTGTGATTTTATTTTATTTTTTGTTATACATAGACATGTTGTTGTGTGATAGGATTAGATGTGTTAGGAGAGCGCCCAAGTGTGACTTGGATGCCCTCGATGATGCCATCAACGAATATAGTGGGTGTGTGTGTGTGTGACCTAGCATGTTAGTAGACTTCCTCGTGTTGAAGTTATTTTTCAATGACTTCAATGACTTGGACATGACTCATGACACAACGCTTGGAGTAATACACTGGTATTAGCACTCATCATGTACTTGGCCGGTACAAGGAGTTCATTTAACTATTTTCTATGAACAAAAGTTATATGAACTTTTTATATTACAAATGAGAAGAGGTACAAACAAAATCCTAAATAGGAAATCTAATTACAATTTAATTCTGGAGAAGTGTGACGATAGAGATCGAACACTGTAGTGGTTCCTTTACTCCATTGACGATCTGACGATGAGAAGAACTTACCCCGACTCTCTGAATGCCTGTGAGTGGATAATCTGGGATTGCCAATCAAGAAGTAGTCGAAGATCCAAAATGAAGGAGGACTTCTTCTATTTATAGGCTGGCACATATACGATGTGCGTATAGGCTTTTGTCGCATAGGAGCACTGCACGCACGAAAACATAGCTGAATCTGTTGTAACTGTATATTGGACTGCGGATGAGCCGACACATGGCAGTTATTGAGATTCGTTTTCTGAGATCTTTGGTTATTGGCATCCATGCATAAACATGACTGAGTCAATGACACCTATTGTGTGCACATTACTCAAAGAGCTCATTCTGTTAAAATAGAATATATTTGATCGTATATGATAGATGCTGGCAAAACAGGAGAAGACGAAAGAGAAAGTTATCGTTCGGTCGGTGGAACATATAGACTAAGGTCATAGTTGACAAAATACCACTCCTTCTTGATCTTCAGGATCCTTGTACCTTTAGAGATTAACTTATCGCCAAAAGAAATTGAGGCTTCAATATCTCACCTCTGGCGGCATTACCGACCGAGAGCTTACCGCAACCCATCATAAGTTGGAAGTAGGCGATGTGCTGGAGGTCTATCATAGCCAACCGATGTTGAAGTTGATCTTGGGCGATTAACTCTTTTGCAGGGTTAAATGTCTACAGGGTTAAATGGCATGAGAAGTTTGACAAAGTCACAAGGTTAAATGGCTACAGGGTCAGTGAAACAGACAAGTGTGTCTATACGAAGTTTGCTGACGGAAGAGGAGTCATCATTTTTTTATAGTGGATGACATGCTAATACTAGGTGCGGATATAAGCTGTGTCACGGAGACAAAGAGGTTCCTCTCGACGAAGTTCAGTATGAAGGACTTGGGGGATGATGATGTTATCTTGGGACTCAAGATCATCCGAACAGATACTGGACTAGCGCCGTCACAGTCTCATTATGTTGAAAATATGATCACTCATTACGGGTATCAGGATCTTCCAGGGATCGATACGACGTACAGGTGTGATCTGAAGCCTAATTCAAGGGAAAAGGGTGGGGTCAGGCAGCTGGAGTATGCAAGCGTAATCGGAAGTTTGATGTGTGCTACTACTGCTATAAGGCCTGATATAGCTTTCGCCATGAGAATGCTGAGTCGTTTCAAGAGCAACCTAGGCATTGAGCACTGGAAAGCTGTGAAACGGGTTATGAGATATCTCAAGAAGACTATGCACTGCACTACAGCGAAGATCTGCCAGTAGTGGAAGGCTTCAGTGATGCCAGCTGGTGCTCAAAAGTGGAGAGCGAGAGGTCCACAGGTGGATACATTTTTACAATGGGTGGAGCTGCTATATCGTGGAAATCGAAGAAGCAGACTATGCTCTCGTGGTCATCCTTGGAATCTGAGTTCTTTGCACTTGATACCGCAGCGAAGGAAGCAGAATTGCTTAGGGAGCTCATGTATGATCTTCCAGTGGTTGGGGCACAAATATCGGGGATAACGATATACTACAACAACCAGGCGACTGTGGCAGTGGCATCAAATGACCTCTTCAACTGGAAGAAGAGGACCGTGCGGTTGAAGCACAGGGCAGTACACGATATCATCAAGAGGGGTGTTATTGCAGTAATTGATATTCGGAGTCAGAAGAATCTGGCGGATCCGTTCACCAAAGGCCTCAAGCGCCAGCTGGTCGTTGACACAGCTTGTAAAATAGGCTTGAAGGCATTCTGATATTATGTTATTACATTCCTACCATAAAGTTTTATGCTATTAGTTCAAAGAGAAATCTACTAGGCATCTAGCTTTTGGTTCAAGGGAGGACTATTAACCCGAAGAATATCAGGAATGGTGGGTACTTGTCCTCTGTGACTTGGAGAGGTTACCGACCTACAACCACTGTTGTCTACTGTTGTTTTTTGCGGAAAATGGATCATGTGGGAAGGATGGCTAAATGCCTTAATAAGTTCTCAGGCAGAGTAAATGCCTGGAGTGCTTTACAGGAAGTACGGTAGTGCAGCACTATAAGGAGTGTAACTCCATGCTATAGTGGGGTGACTCCACCATGAGGTTCCCGGTTAGGGGTAATTCCTTGGCTTTGTGAGCCAAGTCACAGTGGAGTAGCACCACAAATAGGCAGGTAGCCTAATGTTGTATGATAATCGTAATAAAGAGAGGTAGATAATACTACAAAGAGGATGATGTCCTCATGTTACAGTGGCATGATACTACGAAGAGGTACCAGGTAGGGTAAAGCCTCGACTTCGCAAGCCATGTCATAGCAGCGTAACATCGCACGGAAGCGCAAGGCTTCATGCTGGGTAGTTTGACACTACAAAGAGGCTTGTGACCTCATGCTACAGTAGTATGACACTACGATGAGGAACCCAGGTAGGGTAAAGCCTCGACTTTAAGCCATGTCATAGCGGTGTAGCACCACAAAGAAGCACAATGCTCCATGCCATGATTCTTTATAAAGAACTCACCTATAGTGTATAGATAGAGATATCAGGCCGTCTCTTGAAGGTAAACTTGTAGACGTCCAAAAATTATACACTGAAATCAGGCTGGCACAAGACCTTTAATGTACAGCCAGAAGCACAGTTGATGTCATTAATTGAGTAGGAAAAATTACAGTTATGGTGCAGAATTCAAAGCTTAGTCCATTCTTGTATCATGCTGTTATTTAACCTATGCGGGAAGATTCAAGTCGTAGCGACATCTCTCCTAATATATGATGGGTAGTCACTGTGGGGAACGCTCAACCCATATATTGAGATATGTGGGGGATTGTTGGTGGTTTTGCCTTTGGACTAAGAAAGATAGTCCTACATCGGCTACACAAAATGGTGAGTATCTCAATATAATGCATTGCTTGTGTTGAGGTGTGCACATGAGGTATGGTGGGGGCACAAGTGTGTGTCATATGGGAGTATTTTCCTAGAAGGAAAAAGGATTACTTCCAACAAAGATGCAAGTTGATTTTTGTTCTGCGGACTCGGACTCGAACACGGACTCCAGGATGTCTCGTGCATGCACGGGAGTGTTCGGGGGGTAGGCGTGGACTGGCACACTTCAATGCTGATTATGGGATGATCTAAAATATCAAACTCTATTTTTGAGTATTGGTATTTTAGTCCTACATCGGATAGGAGAAGAGGTGAAGTCTCACTCCACTCTATAAATAGAGCCCCTTGGCCTCCTTTGAAAGATGCACGAAGAAGAGAGTTAAAGGAGTCCGTAAAGTCCAGGAAGCCCGTTCAAGTCTCAAATATTGACCGACGAGCGTTCCAGAAGTTCTCTAGAACTTGTTGGTTCCTGGAAGGGGATCGTATATAGGCGAATCTTGCTTTGAGTAACGGTGATCTTATCACCCCAATAAAGCAGCCTTTCTCTTTCTTCTTTCCTTCTCTTCTTCTCTGATCTAATCAGATACTTCTTGTGGGCTTTCGTCGCTGCTGCTGCTAGCAACTCGGTTTGTACCTTTCTAAAAGAAGCTCTACTTTTGTTTGCTGTTGTAATGAAATCTTTTTAGATTGTCGTTACCCAGAATCTTCCAAGGATCTCTGTGGTGCACCTTCTTTGAAGTGTTGCTACGAAACGTTGTTTCTAACAGGACTTAACAGGTAACTCTTGCTTACATATAAAGGGTTGATAGTCACCGTTATTGATAACATGCATTGTCCTGCAAGAAATAAGAAAATCTAAATAGGTTATATGGAAGCAAAGGTAGTCATCAACAGGACTTGATGGGTAACTCTTTCTTACATATAAAAAGCCGATAGTCACCGGTATTGACAACATACATTGTCCTGCAAGAAGTAAGGAAAGCTGAAGAGGATATATGGAAGCAAAGGTAATAAATATGTTTTATTTCATTACTTAATAGACATAAGTAACTCAAGTACCTCATATGTGATTAGTTCTGTAGGAGCAAAACTTTTCGATAAACAATATTCCTGGTAAATACTCCATTCTTGTTGTCAACTGATTCCTTCTTCACTAACACCCTTGTTGATATTCTTGAAACAACCTGAGATAAAGCGACATACAATTGTCCACGTCCAAAAACATGATCAGGAAGGTAAATTCCCACATTTAGTATTGTTTGACCCTGTGATTTGTTTATTGTCAGTGCAAAACTCAATTTAATTGGAAATTACTTCCTTGTTATATATTATAGTGGAGAAAATATGTAGGTTCTACTCATGGCACACGAAAACTAGATTTTAGTATTTTGTGGTCTCAAAATAGATTTTAATATACTCTACGGCTTGTAGAATCGGATCAAAAATATTATAATTTTAATAATCTATATTCACCGTACTTAATTGCCAGTGCTCATATATAATGCTTGCTGAAAGAATTTGATCCAAAACCAACTAAGTAATGTATAAAGATTCTAAATCAATTTGACATGAAATGAATAGTGTAACTTCTATAAAGAATTCAAAGGAAACACTCAACAAAAACTTTGATTTTGTGAAGTGGGCATACATGGTAAAAATAGACTAGAATGCATGCCTTTCCTTAACTACTTGGTTGATTTTGGACGGTGAGGGAGGTTCGGTCAGTCGAGTTGTGAAACTGCTGGATATCCATTCTTGCAGATGGTTCTGATATGTTGCGGAGATAGGTCTTGAAGGCTATAGGCGTCGTTCCAGATTGAGAAGGAGTTAGCGGAGGAGGAGTAATAGAGATTTACAACAACAAAATTCCAGGCGGAAGAACCTATGTTGGGTGGTTACGTAGAATATTGAGAGAAGTATAGAGAAAAGAAGATTGTGTATCCTAAAAGATAGGGAATAGATGGTTACAGTAATTTCAAATTCAAAAAAATTGGTTTTAAATGACGTTTTTATCCTTAGATAAAATATAATGTCATATCTAATAATATAACTAAACTATATAATCCAAATACCCCTGGTATTTGGATTATATAATAGTATAGATTATCTTTTAAATTTTAAATTTCTATAACGAATAATTTTAAATTTAGAAAGATATTTAAATGAATAATATATTTTGAATTTTGATCTATGTCATCTGGAAGACTAATAATTTTTTTGTCATCTGGAAGACTAATACTTTTTTTTGTCATCTGGAACTAATTCTCCTTTAACCAAGTAGTTCATTTAAACTGTAATAGATTTGTTGTCATCTGGAAAACTAATAATTTTTTTGAATCTTTTGAATTTCTATAACAATTTTTTTTGTCTAGCTACTTAAAATTCCAAAAATACCAAATTTAGAAAGATCTTTAAAAGAATATTATCTTTTGAAACTTAAATTTCTATAACGAATAATTTCAAATTTATATAGATATTTAGATGAATATTATCTTTTGAATTTTGATGTATGTCATCTGGAAGACTAATAATTTTTTTGTCATCTGGAACTAATTATCCTTTATCTAAGTAGTTCATTTAAACTGTAATAGATTTGTTGTCATCTGGAAAACTAATAATTTTTTTTGAACCTTTTGAATTTCTATAACATTTTTTTGTCTAAAAATTTAAATTGGAAAACAAATAATTTTTTTTGTCTAATTTGGTCGTAAACCTAATACCTTACAGAAAATAATCCTTATCTAAAAGATGTTAATTTTAAATCCAAGAATATATACTAGCAAATATTATCTTTTAGATTATGTAGATAATATGTAAAATTTTAAACGTCATTTAACGTCCAAATTAAAGTAGATGTTGTTATAATTTTTGTTTTATAAAACTTAATTTTAAATTTAAGTATTAATGTTATTTAGATTTAAAAAAAAACTTCTGTTTATATGAAGAGTCCTCCAATTAAAGTCAGTGTCATTTAGAATGATGTCCAAAAATTTGAAAAGATAAAAAAATATATACCTGGAATAAATGGGAGGAGAAAGCTTATGTTGTTACCAAACTTCTAATTAGCAAATCTAAAACAAAGAAAGAGAAAGAAAGATGAGATAGTGAATCCTAGAAATAGAACTTTGTTACGATATTTTAAAATTTAAATTTGTGAGCTCCATCACCTTGACTTGCCAACTACGATGTATGTATATATATTTTAAGTGTGATATGTACAGAGCATCATGCATAAGAATTGGATAATTGACATTTGATGTTATAAAATGAAAAATAAAAGGTGATCATTTAAACTGTAATAGATTTGTTGTCATCTGGAAAACTAATAATTTTTTTTGAATCTTTTTGAATTTCTATAACAATTTTCTTGTCTAAAAATTTAAATTGGAAAACTAATAATTTTTTGTCTAATTTGGTCGTAAACCTAATATCTTATAGAAAATATAAGACGTTAATTTTGAATCCAAGAATATATACTAACAAATATTATCTTTTAGATTATGTAGATAATATGTAAAAATTTAAACGTCATTTAACGTCAAAATTGAAGTAGATGTTGTTATAATTCTTCTTTTAAAAAACTTAATTTTAAATTTAGGCATTAATGTTATTTAGCTTAAAAAAACTTCTGTTTATATGAAAAGTCCTACAATTAAAGTCAACGTCATTTAGAATGACTTCCAAAAATTTGAAAAGATAAAAAAATACCTGGAATAGATGGGAGGAGAAAGCTTCTGTTGTTACCAAACTTTTAATTAGGAAATCTAAAATAAAGAAAGAGAAAGAAAGATGAGAAGTGAATCATAGAAATAGAACTTTGTTATGATATTATAAAATTTAAATTTGTTTGCTCCATCACCTTGACTTGCCAAGTACGATGTTTGTATATATATTTTAAGTCGGATATGTACAGTAGCCAACATCATGCACAAGAATTGGATAATTGACATTCGATGTTATAAAATGAAAAATAAAACGTGGTCATGGTTTTATAGAAAGAGAGTGCATACTTTTCCGACGATTGCTTGCATAACTAGAAACAAATTATATATTATAGTAGAGAAAATCTGTAGGTTCTACTCATGGCACACAAAAAATAGATTTTAGTATTTTGTGGTCTCAAAATAGATTTTAATATACTCTACGGCTTGTAGAATCGAATCATAAATATTATAATTTTAATAATCCATATGCACCGTACTCAATTGCCAGTGCTCATATATAATGCTTACTGAAAGAATTTGATCCAAAACCAACTAAGTAACATATAAAGATTCTAAATCAATTTGACATGAAATGGACAGTACAACTTCTATAAAGAATTCAATGGAAAAAATCAACAAAAACTTTGATTTTGTGAAGTGGGCATACATGGTGAAAATAGATTAGAAGGCAAACTTTCCTTAACTACTTGGTTGATTTTGGACAGTGAGGGAGTTTCGGTCAGTCGAGCGGTGAGACTGCTAGAGATCCATTCTTGTAGATGGTTTCGATATGTTGCGGAGATAGGTCTTGAAGGCTACGGACGTTGTTCCAGATCCGAGGTTACGTAGAATATTGAGAGAAGTAGAGAGAAAAGAAGATTGTGTATCCTAAAAGATAGGAATAGATGGTTACAATAATTTTAAATTAAAAAAATGGATTTAAATGACGTTTTTATCCTAAGATAAATATAATGTCATATCTAATAATATAACTAAACTATATAATCCAAATACCCCTAGTGTGTATATATATATATATATATATATATATATATATATATACTCCACCCCAATGAGGACGTCATCGACCCCGTCAACAACAACAACCTACTCGGAAAAGGCCGCTCCATCCTCATAAAAATCCAACAATATCAGCTCCAAGGAAGTATCGTCCAGGATCACCCGATCAGCCGTGAAACTCACCAAAACCCCCCACCCCACCAACCTTAATACTTAACATCTTTTCATGTAATGATAGGGGTCTCGCGAACAAATCAACCTTGAGAAGACTTAACAGCCTCAAGAAGATTCACAGAATAGACATTCTTATCATCATCGAACCTAAAATCCCCCAGAAGAAAATTAAGTCCATCCAGATGCAGCTTGGTTTTCCCACAGCAATCGCTGGCACTCATGATATTTGGATCTTCCATTCCTCCAATGTGAAGATCGGCATCATCCATGATTCGCGTCAGGCTCTCTCGTGCTGGGTGGAGCATCCAATGCTTATGCACTGGACCCTTCTATCTGCCGTTCATGGGAGCTGTGACATCGTCGAACGGAAATAACTTTGGGAGACTTTGAGTGACACTCATAACAACTTCAGCAACCTACCTTGGCTTTGTGTGGGTGACTTCAACGCTGTTGTTAATAGGGAGGAGAAGGTGGGTGGGCGGCCTCCCCCCTCTAGACATGCAAGACTTTAAAAACTTTATTTTCAACTCCCACCTTTTCCCCTTCAGTTCACCGACAGCGCTTTCACGTGGTACAACATGCAGGAAGGGCACCGGAGACAATTCTCTCATCTCGATCGTGCCCTTATCAACCCTCAGTGGCTGGACGTGAGAATCATCTCTAACCTAGCACACCTGAATGCGACTGAGTCAGACCACTCCCTTCTTCTTATCGAGATCAGCAATAACTCTAACCAGATCAAAAAAAGCTTTCGCTTCCTTGACCTCTGGAGCCACCACCCCCAGTTAAGTAATACAGTGGCAGCCGCATGGAGCAGCACTGATGCTCAAGACCCCCTCGTTCGCGTAGCTGCTAAACTCAAAGCCACTAGAAAAGTGCTCTCACTTTGGAGTAAGGATGCTTTCGGTGACATCTTCCAAGCTGTCCGTGATGCCGCGAACAACGTCACCCGAACGGAGATCTTGTTCACCCGTGACAGATCGCCCGCGGCTCGCGCCTCCCTTAACCTCACCAGAGCATTATTGAAGTTTTGCCTCAAAGTAGAGACAGAATTCTAGAAACAAAAAGCCAGGCTAACCTAGGATATTAAAGGCGACAAGAACTCTAAATACTTTTACTCAGGTGTTAAGGGTCGCAGATAACAACTCAACCTCCACCAAAGTGCTGACGAGAGCGGTCGCATTCTCAAAGAGCACAGGGATATCCAACTGGCCGCCACCGATTTCTACTCCATGCTCTTCACCAAAGAGAAAATTGTTAAGGATGTCGAATTTCTAGCGGTGATCCCCAACCTCATCGAAGAAGGAGGCAACTTCCAACTCACCCTCCAACCTTCGAAAATTGAAGTTAAAGAAGCTGTATGGGCGTTGAAGGAACATAGGTCCCCTGGTCCCGACGGCTTCACTAATATTTTCTTTCGATCTTGCTGGGACATCATCAAGACCAACATCCACGAGGCGGTTAAGGCCTTCTTCCAAGGAGCCAGGTACCCCAGATCGATCTCCAGCACCAACCTCATCCTCATCCCAAAGGACAACCCTAAGTCTTTCAAAGATTTTCAGCCCATAAGCTTGTGCACCTTCACCAACAAAATTATCTCTAAAATTATCTCCAATCGCATGACAAGGATCCTTCCCAAGATCATATCTGAAGAGCAGAGCGACTTTGTCCGAGGTTGCAATATTTTAGACAACATCCTGCTTGCTCAGGAAATAATCACCTGTATGAAATTCCCCGCCAAGGGAGAAAATATTGCCATCAAGTTGGACATGGAGAAGGCCTACGACAGGCTTGACTGGCAATTCATTATATGGGTGTTCAGTGCCTTCGGTTTCTCAGAGACTTGGATTAACATAGTTTGGAGGTCGATCGGCGACTCTTGGTTCTCCACTGTGATCAACGGTCAGGCCAACGGCATCTTCAAATCCAGCAGGGAATTCAGGCAAGGCAACCCCCTATCCTCCACCATCTACATCATCGCCGCCGAAGCTCTTAGCAGAAATATGAACAACATGGTTGGCTCACACCGATTTCAAAATTTTTACCCCTATAGCGGCTGCTCGATCATCACCCATCTTGCCTACGCCGACGATATCCTCATCTTCTCTTCCGGCGGCATTGGATTGGTCGAGGTGGTTAACTCCACGCTGCAAAGATATTCCAGCTGCTCCGGCCAGCGCGTCAACCCTAATAAGAGTGTCATTTACGTCCACCACTCCGCGAACATAGAGCACTCCCTCACACTCTCTAATATCACATCCTTTACTGTCGTACCACCTTTTAATTACTTAGGTTGCCCCATGGTGTACAACAGATCTAATGCAGGCATTTTTGAAGGCCTAGTCGGCAAAATTAAGAAAAAGATTGAGGGATGGCATAACGCAATTCTGTCTCCAAGTGGGAAGATGATCCTGATACATTATATGCTTTCTTCCATCCCTATTTACACCTTAGCAGCCTGCTCTCCTCCGATGAAAGTCCTCACTACCATCGAAAATCTGTTCGCTGACTTCTTTTGGGGACACAACGAAGGCAAGGACAAACATCACTGGGCCAGTTGGGACACAATGACCAAGCCAACGATCGAGGGAGGGATCGATTTCTACAGGTTGGCTCAGATAGTGGATGCTTTCTCGATGAAGATGTGGTGGAGGCTTCGTGAGAACCGAAACCTATGGACTAGGTTCATAAAGGCCAGATACTTCAAGCACACTCACCCGACTGTCGCTACCGCGAATAGTAAATCTTCTACCGCGTGGCGACGCACGCTGAATGGTCATCGGCTCACTGAGCCTTTCATTCGTCTTCGGCTCGGCGCAGGTGAGTCGTCCCTATTTCACGAAAACTGGCTCGATGGTCACCTTCTCCTCCGACCAAAAGCACCCTCCAATAGCTTAATTAGATATCTGTGCTCTAGTGTGGATGGGTGGGATTGGGAGAGAGCCCGGGCTTGGATCGGAGAAGATAGAGCGTCCGATCTTACTTCTTCGGGACTTACTATTGGCTTGGTCCTCGACTCTTTGAGGTGGTCCCTATAAGCCCACGGTTCTTTCTTATTAGCTTCTGCGAGAAATGTGCTTCGGGGCATTGGTGTACAGTCCCACGTCACCGGACCCTTCTGGCAAAGTTGTATTCCTAAAAAATAGTTCTTTCTGATTTAGAGAGCGCATCGTAAGAGGCTCCCCACGGACGACGCTTTCACCACCATCGGCTTCAGTCTTGCATCAGCATGTCACTGTTGTTCGAAATGCAGTTCTGAAAATACGGAGCACATCCTTTGGTCTCGTGACCTGACAACGCTTCTGTGGAACACTTTCTCTCTCAAGTGCCATTTGAGTCTGGTAGATGTGGGCTTCAACTATCTTCTAGCAGCCTGGGACTTGGCCTCGCATGGCCACCAGATCGTCACAACCGCTATCATATGGATGATTTGGAAGAACCGCAACAAATTTAGATATGAAGGTCATCAATACTCCGCGAACCATTTGATTAGAGAGGCGTACAGACAGATCAGTAAAGTTAGCAGATACCGCAAACACTCTCGGCCAGATTTTTGGCTATCCTTGCTGACTTAGACTTCCTGTCTCGAGGACTTCTGTCGGTCCTCGCTCTCTTGTGTCTTAAATCGGCCTTCCTATTATTTTGTCTTATTTTTGTGCTTTCTTTTGTGCTTACTTGTAAAGGCTTCGACATTTTGCGCCTTCTTTGGAATAAAATTGGGGGTTTCGAAAAAAATAAAATAAAATTATATATATATATATATATATATATATATATATATATATATATATATATATATATATACACACACACACTTATATGTATACACTTATATGTATACAAATACAAATACACACACACACACACACACACACACACACACACTTATATGTATACACCAGAATCCAAATGAAATTTTTCTAAAAAAATTCCTAAAACTTCAAAATAACTTCTAAAGTATTTTTAGTAGAATTATATACAAAATACTTGCCATATATATAAAGTAATATTTACTTGCTGGTTTTACCATAAAAAATCATATCATTCATTACTAAGCTATTTAATAAATAAAAAATACTTAATAAAAATTCTACAAAATTAGGGAGTTTACATCCTATCCAACTTATAAAAATGTTGTCCTCAAAATTAAAACTAACACTGGGTGTCTGCAATACGAAAGGATAAAAACTTTAACATAGGAATATTGTACCTTAATTTTCGAACAAATGAGGAAAGTTATTACGGATATCATCCTCGCGCTCCCAAGTAGACTCTTCTGGTGAGTGATGCTTCCATTCTACGTGAACCAATGGAATAGATTGATTATGCAACACCTTCAGTTGACGATCAAGGATCCCTACTAGTTGCTCTTGGTATGACAAGCTCGGTCCTACTGTGATTTCAGAGTGATCAAGCACATGAATGATGTATGCCACATATCTTCTCAGCTGGGACACATAGAATATGTCTTGCACCCTTTCTAGTGATAGTGGCAATGCCAATCTATTGGCAACTTCTCCAACTCTCTCTAAGACATCGAAAGGAACGATATATCTTGGACTCAGCTTCGCACATCCTCTGAATCGAATCATACATCTAGTGGTTAATATTTTTAAGAAAATATGGTCGTCTTCCTTAAACTCCAATGGCCAGCGATGATGATCTACCCACTACTTTTGTTTGTCCTGCACCACTCACAGGTGACCTTGTATCTTCTTCACCTTCTTTACTGTGCACACGACCAATTCGGGACCCAATATCTATCGCTCTCCTACATCACTCCAACAAACATGAGACTAACATTTCCTATAATATAATGCTTCAAACGAAGCCATCTGAATGCTCGCTTGATAACAATTGTTATAAGAGAACTCCACAAGATGGAGGTAGTCTACCCATAATCTGCCAAAGTCAAGCATACATGCTATTATTATATCTTCTAGCGTCTGAATAGTACGCTCTAACTATCGTCGGTCTATAGGTGATAAGCCGTGATAAACTTCAGACGGGTGCCCAAGCTTTCTTTCATGCTTCTTCAGAAATGAGATATAAATCTCGAAACCCGATCTGATATAATGCTAACTGGAACACCGTATAGCTTCACTATTTTCTTCATGTACATGTCAGCCAAGACTTTCGTGGACTAGCCCACTCTAAAATGTAAGAAGTGGGCCAACTTAGTAAGCCTATCCATGATCATCCATATTGTGTCTCGTCTACTAAGATTACAGGGAAATCTTGTGATGAAATCCATGGTAATATGCTCCCACTTCCACTCAAGAATGGGAAGTGGTTGCAATAATCAAGCTGACCTCTGGTGCTCTTCCTTCACTTGTTGACATACCAAACACTTGGCCATGAAACGAGCTATCTCCTGCTTCATTCTGTGCCACCAATATCGTTGTCACAAATCCCGGTACATCTTGGTTCCTCTGAGGTGTAGAGTAGATTGAGCTATGTGCTTTGGTTATCAATTCTTGACGAAGCTTGCCGTTTGGAACATAAAGATGATCTCCACATCGAAGTTTTCCATCCGGATGGATCCTCAATCCAGTATGCTCCCTTAATTCGGTCCTCTCTCTAAGTCTTCGAAATCTAGTGTCTGTTGGTAATGGTGCCTTGATTCTCTCTACTAATGATGATTGCACTTGAAGATTGGCTAGTACGCCATCAATTCCGGGCAATACCATATCTATCTTAAGCTTTTACAAGTCTTCTAGTATCTCCTTCTGTGTGGTCAAGAAACAAGCTAGGGGCTTACGGCTTAACGCATCTGCTATAACATTAGCCTTGCCCGGGTGGTAATGTAACTCGATCTCATAATCCTTTATCAGCTCCAACCAATGACGTTGCCGTATGTTCAACTCTTTTTGTGTGAAGACATACATCAGGCTTTTATGATCGGTATAGTTGTCTACGTGCTCGCCATGCAAGTAATGCCTCCAAAGTTTTAGAGGTAAGATGACTGTTGCAAGCTCTAGGTCATGGGATGGATAGTTCTTCTCATGTACTCTTAATTGCCTCGAGGCATATGTTACTACTCGGTCATGCTATATCAAGATGCATTCTAATCCCTTCCCGGATGCAACACTATAAATTATGAACCCTCCTGGTCCTGATGGAACGACCAAGATGGGTGCAGTGGTCAAGCGCTTCT
This sequence comes from Iris pallida, assembly GCA_029216955.1. Lineage (NCBI taxonomy): Eukaryota > Viridiplantae > Streptophyta > Magnoliopsida > Asparagales > Iridaceae > Iris > Iris pallida. Next base: position 259,476 of record JANAVB010023117.1, read on the forward strand.
TCAACTCACCAAAACTAGCTTGAGACTTGGCCATCCATATGAACTCTTGGTCCTTGCAAGTCAACCGAGTCATAGGTCCAGCTAACTATAAGAAATCTTCTATGAACCTTAGGTAATAACCCGCAAGTCCGAGCAAACTTCTCACCTTAGAAGCTGAGGTTGGAACGGGCCATGCCTTGACAGCGGAGATTTTCTCCGGATCTACCGATATTATATTTCCAAGAAATAAAACCTTCATGAAAAAAGAAGTCATATTTGCTAAGCTTGGCATAAAGCTGCTCATTCCTTAAAGTTTCCACGACTGTCCGTAAATGCTGCTCATGCTCTTCGTGGCTCTTCGATTATATCAAGATATCACCCATAAAGACAACAGTAAATTTGTCCAAGTACTGATGGAAGATTTTATTCCTGAGATTCCTGAAGACCGCTGGAGCATTAGTCAAACAGAATGGCTTGACCAAAAACTTATAGTGCCCATATCTCGTTCTGAATGTTGTCTTTGAAATATCTTCTTTCCGGACCTTCAATTGGTGATAGCCCGATTGCAAGTCAATTTTGGAGAATACCTTGGCTTCACTCAATTGATCAAATAGATCGTCAATGCGTGGCAAGGAGTACTAGTTCTTCAGTGTCACTAATTTTATAGCTTTATAATCAATGCACATGCACACTGTCCCGTCCTTCTATGGCATGAACAAGACAGGTGCTCCCCTTAGTGACGTACTTGCTAGGATAAAGCCCTTCTCTAGCAATCCGTCTATCTACGTCTTCATTTCTACTAACTCCTTGCGTGCTAACCGGTACACTCGAGATGAGATAGGTTCGGCTTCTGAAATGAGTTCTATAGAAAACTCGATGTCCCTGTCGGGTGGCAATCCTGGCAACTCTTCTGGGAATACATCTTAGAACTTCGTAATGATAGGATGTTAAGGAATGTCATCCATCTCCATATGAGTCTCTAATGCAGGTAGATCATTTCTGTCTTCTGCTCCACTAGCAAACTCAAATTTTAGATCATTTGGTGGTCTAAAGATAATGCTACCTCTATGATAGTCAAAGGAGCATAATACTGGCTCAACCAGTCCATCCCAGGAACTACATCAAAATTTGGCATAAAATAAACCAAAAATCATGCCTTCATCTCCCTACCACAAATCACTACAGGATAGTCTTAAATGCTACTTATAGGCACTATCTTTTCCCCAATGAGAATTCTAATATTTTTAGATAGTGGTGTAGTGGAATACTTTGTCTAGTTGCAAACTAGTAGCTATGAATGAGTATGTGACTCCAGTGCTAAATAACATAATAGTAGAAAATATAGCAACTAAAACCATACCTGCTATGACTTCTTCTTCTGCCCTCCATATCCTGTACTGCTAGCGAGATCGCCTGTCCGTATTTCTGACTGGGGCTGTAAGCTTTGGCCCTGTCGAATTGTACTGACTTCAGAGGTAGTGGTGGGCGAGGTGCTCCTGCTAGTGGTGCCATAAGCCTCAGCACATACTGAACTTGTTGGTGTACGAGAAGTGTTGGAGCTGTTGACCTCGGGGGCCTTCTGAGCATGTACTAGGGTTTGCTGCTCGTGACAATCTCTTGCCATGTGTTGTCCTGATTCGCATCTCATACATAATCCAAGGCGAAGTCGATAGTCCTTCATAATGTGACCTTACTTTCCACAATAATTGTAGGTGGGCCTCTGGTAAGGCATGCCCCTCTAGTGTGGTTGTCCTATGGGTCTTCGGATAGGTTCGCCCTGAGTCACTCTAGCTGGTGCAACTGAGTGGGGCATCTCGGTGTCTGCTACATCTCTTTACGAAGGAGTTCATGGCTATGCGCTTCTTCAAGAAAAGCTGCACGAGAGACTCGAGACTGTATGGTAGTGTAAGTCTTGAGCTCTGGTTCTAGCCTATGGTGAAATCTCTTTGCTCTCTCCCACTCTGTTAGAATTATTTCTGTACCAAATCTGTTAAGGCGGCTAAACTGCATATCATATTCGTCCACCGACATGTTTCCTTGCTTCAGATGGAGGAACTGGTCATAGGGGACGTCTCGAACATGAGCGGGGAAGAACCTATCATAAAAGAGATCGTAGAACTCCTCCCATGTCTGTTTAATGCCAGTCAACTTTTTTTAGCGTTTCACCAGTGGTGAGCATTATCCTCTAGAAGTAGGTCCACTGCTATCATCAACAAGTTTGTTGGCAACCGAAATGCCTTCAGTAGCGTTTCCATGCTGATATGCCATACGGAGACCTCTAGTAACCTCTCGGTACCCATGAAGGGCTTAGGGTTCATCTCGATGAGGTTCTTGATGGATCCCTCACAAGGGTGTGGTGATGGTATCGGAGCCGAAGGTTGTCACCTCCGCTTTCCGTTATCCATATTTCCAATATACGTGGACAGAATCTTGACAAGTATTTTTACTTATCTTGCCTTGCTAGCTAATTTTGGTTTAATCTTGTTTAGGTTTATCATGGCATATCATGGTTTGACTTGGTTCATTTTGGTTTGTCTTGGTTTATTTCCTTTGGTTCAATATGTTAAACCCCTATTTTTCCTTTATAAACCCACCTACTTTTCTCTCTCCTCCTTTATTATCATTTACTATTTCTTTCTCTTCCAACAACCAAAGAACCCATAGGCAAATTCAACTTGCTTTATGAGAGAACCCCATTTTTGTTGTTCCATTTCCTTCTCCACATGATTCTAAGACACTTTAGTTCTTTGCATTTTCCATTTTGGCGGTTTATTTCTTGTAGATCTAGGTTTAAAGCATTTTTGGTTTTTTGGGGTTTTGATCTACCAAACTTGCTTGTTTTCAAAAACTAAGAGTTCCATGTGGTTGAGAATTTGATTTTACACAACTTAGACTTTTGAAAAGTTAGATTACATTGTGTTTTGACCAAGTTATGGGAGTTTGAAGTTCATAGTTTCCATGGCCTTCTTCTCGAAATTTTGGAGAAGAAGAACAGTGCTGGCACATAACTATGCACCCACGAGTTGTGTGGGCGCAAGGGCGCTGGGCGCATAATCCCCTGGGCACATGCCTCCTCTTGGGCGCATGTGTCCTAGACTTCCCTTCTCTTAGGCACATGCCACCATGGGTGCATGTTGCCTAGGCCCTCCCTGACTTGGGCGCATAACTTTGCATGCGCATAAGTGCATCGTCTTTTTTCTTGGGCGTATAGACCCTGCCAACACACTTGTCATAGAGTGAATCTTTTGACTTTCTCCATGTCATCCTGGCTCCACTCTTTGGGCGCATATATGCAGGCGCATATATGTGGGTGCATAGCCCTGGGCGCATAGCTCAAGGTGCATGCCTACCAAATTCATTGTCTCTCTATGATACCCACCTTGCCTCACTCATATATGTGGGTGCATAGCTTAGGTGCATAGCCCTGGGCGCATGCACCCCTTGGGCGCATGATGCCCCATGTTTTCCTTTTCGATATGAACTCGATATGAACACGATATAAGCATCACATGTTAATGGAATGATAGCACATGATGGTGGCCCGTTGTGGCGTACCCTTGATAAGCAATATTGATATGGTAATATGAATACGACAAGATAATGAAACTACATGTTTAGTGGCCCATCGTGGCGCACTCATGACAGGTAACCTTGACATGATAAATGACATGATAGTGGCCCGTTGCAGTACACTTTTGACAAGAAAACATGACACGTAATCTTGATAAGTAACATATAACTCTCGTCTTGACATCGTGGATGATTTCTTGATTGTATCAGTACAAGCTACATGTCTAGTCATGCATCTTGTCTAGGATATGAATTCTTGATTTCTACGGTCAGGGATTCATTCTGAATGTGACTAGGGTAATGACTAGATTAATCAAGTAGTCCATGAAGAGATTTCCCAACTACAGGTAATCTCGTTATCTGTGCGCTCTAATTGGACTTGTAGCCTGCCGTCGAGTAGGGCACATTTTCAGCGCACCGTCGTGTGTTGCACCCCCAAGTTACCTAATCTAACTCTCTCAAATTGTGACCAAATAACCTGTATTAAGAATGCAGGGCTTGTGGCTGTTGGAACATCTTGATGCATCTTGTTAGTAACTAGGCTTGTGGAAACCCTAGTTAGTAAAGTATCAAGTCGTACTCATTGCTTGGCCGTGATTGATGGATGGAGTCCTATCTAGTCTTGTCTAGGCAAGTCCAGTACATGATATTTCAGCACGTTCCTGTTATATTGTACTTTATCGATAATTGGTTAGAGACTAAGTTCTGTTCAAGTGAAGGGTTACAACCCTGGTCCTTGTCTGGTTTAAGGATTGTAACTTGGTTACTGGAATAGTCCTTTAGTTACCTTATCGTTTATCACCATGTTTCCTTTAATTCATGTCTTTCGTTATCATTATTTTATTATGTGCTAATATGCTAGTTTTAGTTCTTAAGTGAAGCCTCCCTTGTGGGACTTGCTCTTCCTGGGGTCTGACCTAACTGGTTTTGGATGGCCAGGTTTCGAAGTAGCACCCGAGGATCTTCTAGCCTTCCAGCCATATGGTGAACACTAGGCGCAACCCTGGCAACGAATGGATTTTATTTTGCTCTCCCACTCTATTATAAATTATTCTTTTGAGGCATTTAGCCGCCGAGCAAGTGTTAGCTCGTGTTAAATTTACATTCCTGTTTGCCTAAGGGCTGTAACATGATTGACAAATCATAGGTTTGATCATGTATGACTTAAACTCTTGTCAGTCTTCATATTTTGTATAACTAGCTTCATGATCATCTGAATGTGTAATGTATGGGACGTCTTACTTTGTATGTCTGATGATCTACCATCTTGTTACACTTACTTGCTTGTTTGAGATTGAGACACTAGGCTTGTTATTGACCATAAGAGACTGTTGGCATATAGTAAAACCCTTATGTATTTAGACAGCCATAACCGTATATCGAGGTGGGATCTACTTTAATATACGTAGCTGGCTGTGTCAGTCCCCCGCTCTCCAGTATTCTGGTTCTGGGGCGTGACAAAGGTGGAGGTGGAGGTCTAGCTAGTGAAGCCATCATGCTCTATCTCAGTAGCTCAGTCTGCTGCCACTGAGCCTGCATTATGGCATATTAACTGGGTAGTGGGGTTTTTATCAGTTGGTGGCGTAGGCATCTGTGGTTCGGACTGAAGTGGAAACCATTGAGGGAATGGTGATGGTGATGGTGGTTGTCACTCCCCGATCCCGTCGAGTCCTATCGTCCTCGCTTCGGACTCTGTGAGACCGTTCGTCCTCGCTTGGGCGTTATGTCGTGCAAGCCTATGTTGTGCTTGCACAAGGCCATGACCTGTAACAAGACAAGATTGACAAGGTAGACAATACGCAGCAGAACATAAAGCAGATATTTGAAGCAGCAGCGAACATTTTCCAGAATACATGAATTGAACACAATGGTAACAAGAAACAATTTTTTTATTGATTTCCTTTGAACATATTACAAGCTCTCATTTCTTTCTGATACAATGTTTATATTCTCTTAGAAACTTTATAGATTACAATGATCCCGTTCCCATATATTACATTCCTTTATATACAAAACCAACTCTTGCAATAGACGTCCACCTCTTGGCATCTCTTCTGATTTCTGGCTCCTGAGGATGAGGCATGGGCTATCGCTTCAGACTATCCTTCTCGATGCATATTGTACCTGCATGCGGACTGATGCCGGGTCAGTATATCAGCATACTGGTGATTGTGAACAAAGAGCTACATTTGTCTGAAACGATCACTGTTCATTTAGTGAGAAAATATTTCTTGTGATATGATCTTGCTACTTTTACCTATATTCATTTCATGTATACAGATTCAGTTTACATTCTTTGAAAACATCTTCGAAAAGCCACAATTCATTTCATTTCATTTGAAGCATACAAGGGACTATTCAATTCAAGCACGATGACTATTCATTTCTGTGGAGTGCACAGTGTGTTTCATGAGCATATTCATTTCTCTGTTCAAGCAACTCTTAGGGACAATTATAAGCACGATATCATATGTTTTCTTTAGTGGAACATAGCATTTCTTTGCAACGAATTAATCTCTGTAAGCAATTCATGTAAAAAACTCAAGCAATACATATGTATCACTTTTTCAGTGATTCTTACCATAGCCGACCGTCGATCCCTGTACAAGACAAGGATTAGCATAAACATGATAAAAACAACATTGTTTCCTGTTCGTCTCTGCATTGTTATCTCTTAACAAAACATTCTTATCGACTCATGCAACCCAATTGGTAGTTGTGATGCAAGGCTCAGCTTTGCACTAATAAATACGTAGACAAGTATTTGTGACTCTCCGGGTCAGCTTTGTACTGATAACGCACATACTAGCAACTGCGTGCAGGGTTCAGCTCTTCACCAATCGACACTTATCTATATGCATGACTATAACTCTTGTGGTCCATGGGCATTATCCATATTAGCAGTTGGGACGTTCTAGCCCATCTCACTAATAGACTGACACCCTCCTCTGGTTGCGGGGACTTTTAGCCCCAGGTGTCCTGTTCTCTCCTAGGCCGATTGACTCCGGGTGCCCCCAGAATCGATCGAGAGATTACCACTTGTGCACAAGCCGTCTAGACCAATGCAAATGTAGCTATCATATAAAACTATCATGCACTAATCAAGCAACTTGTAAACATATTCATCCTTTTTTTCATGTAATCGAGCCAGTAGCTCTACTCTTTTCTCTATAAGAACAAGCCGTATCATCTTTTTTTAATAGCACAAAGTACCTTCTCTGTACATCACTTTCTTTATAGCAACAATCGAGGGACAATGAACAATCTTTGTTTAAGCAAGTAACAACAAGCATGAACTCTACTCTTGATAGCGTACTGTTTATGGACATTTGAGCATTCTTTTTTCTCTTCTTATTAAGCATGGCAACAGTTCTTTGATTAAAGGCAACATCTCTACCTTAGCATACATGCATCAGTTCGTTTCTTATGAGCAAGCAACAGTTGTACTTCTTAGCATGCAGATTATCTCTTTTCTCGTATTAGCATAGCAACATGTGGATTCTCTTAAAGCATACTCAATGATTTACTATCTTGTTATTAACAATAGCATTCAATCAAAAACTCAGATTCTTATTAGGCGTAAGAGAATCAGCAAATAAGACTTCGTCCACTCACCCAGATCAATCATCTTTTGTTGCGGAGCCAGCAATCCTATTTCTCTATTTATCTAGTGTCTTCGCGGAGCGGGGCACTACATAATTATCCACCGAGAAAAAGTTTCATCCTCGAAACTTAAGGAGAAACTTATGATATCCATAGCAGCGATAGTCCTCATCCTTCGCCATCATCAATCGATAAAACTCTCAATTCAGATCATATCAAAACTCATGTTCAATAAAGCATTTTAATCTCAATCCATTAAATCGATAAAACATATGTCGGCATCATAAAAATATTTATGAACTTATTGTATGGATCATCTCATTATTGATATCGAATAGGCAAAGGAATTTGGATCAGAAGAATATGTTCGAATTCAATTGAATCAAAATTGGCCATAGGATCGTGTTCCTCTGATACCATTCTGTCACACCCCGATCCCGCCGAGTCCTTTCGTCCTCGCTTCGAAATTTGTGAGACCATTCATCCTCGCCTGGGCGTGATGCCGTGCAAGCCTAAGTTGTGTTTGCACAAGGCCAGGACCTGTAACAAGACAAGATAGACAAGCTAGACAATATGCAGCAGAATATAAAGCATATATTTGAAGCAGTAGCGGATATTTTGCAGAATACATGAATTGAACACAATGGTAACAAGAAACAATTTTTTTTATTGATTTCCTTAGAACAGATTACAAGCTCTCATTTCTCTCTGATACAATGTTTAAATTCTCTCAGAAACTTTACATATTACAATGATCCCGTTCCCATAAATTACATCCCTTTATATACAAAACCAACTCTTGCAATAGACGTCCACCTCTTGGCATCTCTTCTGATTTTTGGCTCCGGAGGATAAGGCACGAGCTATCGCTTCAGACTATCCTTCTCGATGCATATTGCACCTGTATACGGACTGATGGTGGGTTAGTATATCAGCATACTGGTGATTATGAACGAAGAGCTACATTTGTCTGAAACGATCACTGTTCATTTAGTGAGAAAACATTTCTTGTGATGTGATCTTGCTACTTTTACCTATATTCATTTCATGCATACAGAGTCAGTTTACATTCTTTGAAAACATCTTTGAAAAAGCCATAATTTATTTCATTTCATTTGTAGCATACAAGGAACTATTCAATTCAAGCACGATGACTATTCATTTCTGTGGAGTCCGCAGCGTGTTTTATGAGCATATTCATTTCTCTATTCAAGCAACTCTTAGGGACAATTATAAGCATGATATCATATCTTTTCTTTAGTGGAACATAACATTTCTTTGCAATGGATTAATCTCTGTAAGCAATTTATGTAGAAAACTCAAGCAATACATATGTATCACTTTTTCAGTGATTCTTACCATAGCCGACCGTCCATCCCTACACAAGACAATGATTAGCATAAACATGATAAAACCAACATTGTTTTCTGTTCATCTCTGCATTGTTAGCTCTTAACAAAACATTCTTATCGACTCATGCAACCCAATTGGTAATTGTGACGCAAGGCTCAGCTCTGCACTAATATATACGTAGACCAGTAGTTGTGACTCTCCGGGTCAGCTTTGTACTAATAATGCACATACTAGCAACTGCACGCAGGGTTCAGCACTTCACCAATCGACACTTATCTATATGCATGACTATAACTCTTGTGGTCCATGGGCATTACCCATATTAGCAGTTGGGACGTTCTAGCCCATTTCACTAATAGACTGACACCCTCCTCTGGTTGCGGGGACTTCTAGCCCCAGGTGTCCTGTTCTTTCATAGGCCGATCGACTCCGGGTGCCCCAGAATCGATCGAGAGATTACCCCTTGTGTACAAGCCGTCTAGACCAATGCAAATGTAGATATCATATAAAACTATCATGCACCAATCAAGCAACTTGTAAACATTTTCATCTTTTTTTCTTCATGTAATCGAGCCAGTAGCTCTACTCTTTTCTCTATACGAACAAGCCGTATCATCTTCTTTTAACAGCACAAAGTGCCTTCTCTGTACATCTCTTTCTTTATAGCAACAATCGAGGGACAATGAACAATCTTTGTTTAAGCAAGTAACAACAAGTATGAACTCTACTCTTGATAGCTTACTGTTTATGGACATTTGAGCATTCTCTTTTCTCTTCTTATTAAGCATGGCAACAGTTCTTTGACTAATGGCAACATCTCTACCTTAGCATACATGCATCAGTTCGTTTCTTATGAGCAAGCAACAGTTCTACTTCTAAGCATGCAGATTATCTCTTTTCTCGTATTAGCATAGCAACATGTGGATTCTCTTAAAGCATAATTAATGATTTGCTATCTTGTTATTAACAATAGCATACAATCAAAAACTCAGATTCTTATTAGGCATAAGCGAATCAGCAAATGAGACTTCGTCCACTCACCCAGATCAATCGTCTTCTGTTGTGGAGCCAGCAATCCGATTTGTCTGTTTATCTAGTGCCTTCGCTGAGCGGGGCACTACAGTGGTACATTCCCTCCTGGAGGTACTGCAGTAGTCTGTTCAGTCAAGCCGGCTGGTAGTACTTATGTCTGGGTTTCTAGCTATATCGTCGATGGGGTCATGGTAACCTGTCCCTACGGGTACGGAGTTACCGGAGTCCGTGGTACGACCTACTCCTCTTGAGTGGTTGCATCACCAGATGTGATAGTAAGGGTGGAATCACGTCCACTTCAAAGGTGCATTTTGCTGCCACGAAAAGGTACATTTGGAAATATTCAAGCAAGATGCAATTCAAGCAATCAAAGAAGTGTTCGAAAGAGTTTGAAGTCAAAGAAGATAATAAGTTATGGATAAGATACTATTCCTATTCCTGTATGCAGTCTTGCTTGGTACATTGATGTAACCAAACAATATTTTTGAGGGCCTGCATGGGCCACCACAAAAACATGTAATGCCCCAATCCCAATATACATAGGATAGACATACGGAACATGCCAGCTACATGCATATGAAATATGCTCTAATATATGGAATTCTCCAACCACATATATAAGCTGTAAATAACAAAATCATAGGAAGTCACAGATAATCTATATCTCATCCACAGAACACAAGAAAAAGCAATAGTCCTGATAGAATAAAAATAAAAGAGTCAAAGATATGTAGCTGGGTGGAGACAAATTCACTACCAAACAGCCATGGTCTAGTATCCGACCTCCTAAAATAGAATAAAATAAAATAAAATAAAATAAAATAAAAGATGTCTACTACGAATGTAGCAAGTCATGACTGACACGACCCGCACCCGCTATTCGGAAAACAAGTTTGTAGCTAAGTCCAGCCTACCCCGTAGCATCAGCGGTAGTACGCTATCTACGTCTCAATGTCGATCTCAAATACAATAAAAGTATATCTAATTGCATATTCACAATAATTATTCAAATTACAAATCCAATAATTCATCAAAATGACATTCGGGAACAAACCCGCTAAATATTTAAATAAAAATACTATCTAATATAGAATCTAAGGTCGGCCTCCAAGATCTCTACCACCACCTATATGGTCCGTAGCACAAAAGCAGGAAGCATGTCAAGTCACCTGTAATGATCTAGTCGTGAAAGGAGCAAAGTACAGTCCTATTATAATTATGTAACTTAATATAAAATAAGCTAGACAAGTAGATATATAATAGAGAATAAAAAAATATGTATATAAACTGGAAACAATAAACATGTACAAGAAACCACTAGCAAGAACATGTATAAACGAGACACTAGCAATGAACATATACAACTAAACAGACAGTATATTTGAAATACTTTTCGACATGTGAACCGCTTGGATTAATATGGTACATCATAGATGGATATCCACAATAAAAAGGTACAACTAACCCATACGTGAGTGTAGAAGCATGAAAAATCTCAGCTGAAGACATCCCTTCGCCAAAGCACAGAAGATGCCAAAGACTGAGGCTCAGTACTAAAAGACTAAACATAAGATATGGAGAGAAGTCTCTTTATTGTCATGTCTACCAAAGTCTAGTACACGCACATCCGGACTATACATAAGGGACTAATTTTGTTCTTCTACAAAGGATCTAGTACAGATTCGACATAAGCCTAGGGAGATCTATAAGGGATGTAGTCTTCATCGAAGCACAACCTTCCTTCTTCTCGATACATATGCTGGAAGATTGACCTCCACCGAAGCATGTTCTAATTTTTCTTGTGGTCGCAGCCTCTCAGAAACATATCAGTAACTCAGCACTTTGAAGAAGCCAGAGCCTTCAAGACAGAGGCGCAGCTACCTGCCTGCGCCGACCTCAGAAATAAGATGGTGGTAGGCCCCCTCCCCTTTTTTTACTTCAGAAGCCAGTGTCTTCACTGCAGAGGCACAGCTACCTGCCTGCGCCAATCTCAGACGCATAAGGGGTGTCATACCCTTTCCTTCGCAGCCAACGACTTCACTGTTCAGAGGCGCAGCTACTTACCTGCGTCCGTATGAGGCGCAGGATGGTGATATGCTCACACCATCTCCATTCCCACGGCGTAGTCATCTACTCCGGATCAGAAGCTTAAGTCGCTTATCTACAAGAGACTTGGGAACTCCTATCGCAACCAATGTAAGTCAACCTGTCGCTCCAAAAGCATAGTAACCTTGCCAACCTGAAGCACAAGCCTACTTGTGGCCTACAGCACAGTGACTCCGGTAACCCGAAACACAACTTCATAAGTTGCTCTATATGCACAGAAGTCTCATCGTCATTCGAAGCCAAGTCCACTCGTCGCCTGAAAGCACAGAGGTTCCGTGGTCTCCAGAAGCATGGTCTACTCGTCGCCCCAGAAGCACAACAGCACTTAGTCCTCACCAGAGGCTCAGGAAGTATGGGTCCACCCAATTGGTTTGTTTAAGCCGCCTCTTGCAGAGAAGATTGGGATAAAATAATGATTGATATCATATCAGATTGATTTAAATCTTAGACGAGGATTAGTTAGACTCCAAATTTAGGATGAAATCCTAAAGTTTCCTCGGCTGTATTCGAGCAAGCAAATCGGCACGCACCACGTGTCACCTCCTTCGGTTATGTTTATAACCACCAGAGATCTCGTTTGAGGGGAATCTCGATGTCCGTCACGTGTCAGCGCCGCAGAAGCCCACACCATGCAATGACGGCAGATTCTTTCATATCTCAGGAACCCTAATGCACATCGCATATGTGCTCGATTCTCTATAAATAGAAGGAGTTCTTCTTCCACAAAAAAAGGAAGAGAAAAAGAGAGAGGGAATATTGATAATCGACAATCTTCAAAGGATCAACAATCTCAATCCACGAAGAGTCGACCACCCTCATCCACCTATCAACCAAAGAAGCAACCAACCATCTATAAGGGATCTTCTCATCCAGACAGCCTTTTGATCAGTGACCCGAGAGTCCCATTAAAGGCGCCAAAGATCCATAGCAAGGTTGATTCGTCGTCAGATCGTCAACGGAGTAAAGGAGCCACTGCAGCGCTCGATCTCCACCGTCACACTTTTCCAGAAACCTCTTCTCCCTATACTTAGAATATCTTGTTTAGGACTATCTTCTTTGTACACAGATACCTTATACGTTCAATAAAGCAAAAAGTTTGTTCAACCTTTTGTTACGTCGAACAAAATGGCGACTCTGCTGGGAACTACCTTCTCGGCCTTCAACGAGAAGGCGGTAACGCAATCTGATGACAACTTGCTGGGAGCTTCTCAAGACATGCTGGTCGTACGCTTCGACCAGCAGGCTTTTGAAGATCTTCTCTCTGATGAAAAGTCAAAGTCTTTGAAGCGGTTCATACAACCGAAGAAGACTCGATGTGTTTAGAGGCCTAAGGCGGCTGTAGCCAGCAGCACGATGGCGGGAACTGCGTCTCAGGACCCCCTCAACGTCAAGGCCATAGAGAAGATCCCGGCTGCTATAGCCTTACCCCCTCGCTCGATTCCCGTCCCGGGAAAGCATGACGAGGAAGATGGGGGTTCCAGGTTGATCTGACGAAGGAACGATGCCATTGGAAGCGTATACCGGTCCAACCCCTAATGACGGGAGTAGTGCCGGTAAGAAGATCTGTCTTCGATAGAATCGCTTTCCCTTCAGGTAAACCTTCAATGGACTATGAATACTACTCGCCCGCTGAGGGTAGTAGGAAGAGATCCCAGGTGGCTCGCGCTTTGTACAACAAGCATACGACACCAGTGGCAAACCAGAGGCTCGTATTGACAGTTACATGCGCAATCGACGGAAAGCTACACAAGACTGACTCTCGCGCTACGATGCTTCAACCAGTAAAATCTTCCTTCTACTGGGGTACTCCTGTGCGTAAGCCAAGCCATGGGGAACATCCCACGGAGAGGGAGCCACGCAAGCAGCATTCCCGCAAGAGCGACATGAGGCTTCCTCGCAGACCTGCTCTGACCGTGCTTACATACAGCTTCCCTGCATGTACAATGGGAGTGCTACGACAGAAGATCCAACCCTCTCCTAAGCGGAAAAAGAATATATGGCACAAGACGTGCCAAAATTAAGGCACGCTTGTACCCAGATTACCATCAACTGCCGTTGTCAGCAGACGACTGCACAATCGTCGAGCAGGCGTTCCGTCTTCCAGAGACTCTACTCCACGCCGACCCCAAGCCAGAGGCTTAACAAGGGGTCAGTGAGCTATAGAAAAGATGAGCCCCAGATCGCCACATGCTATACGGCGCAGGATTCCAGAGCTTTCAAGAAGCCCTCCCAGAATCCTTCCATATCGGTTGCTAAATCGAAGAGGTGGTCAGAGAACAGTAAAGCCAAGGTACCCGATGTAGGTGTGTTCCAAGGCACTTGTTCCAGATCTGCATTAGGTGACTTGTCAAAAACTAGGGGTAGCCAGCCTCCTACCATGTACGATAACCCTATATTCCAATCTGACGAGGCGCAATACGACACGGATGTCTCTATTGGCGCAGTCAGTCACCAGACTGGGGGCAGCAACCATACTGAGTCCGAAGAAGATCACAATCTTACGGTATATCCTCAGGACAGCGAGACTGAGGCATCTGAGCCAGAAAGTGAAGGATCCATGGCTCCCTCGAGTCACCCTCAAACTCGGTCTGTGTTCATGGCCGATGGCAATGAGGAAGACAACAACAAAGCTCTCAGACGTATCAAAGTCCTCGAGACAAAATTAGATAAGCTGACAGACACCATGAAGACCATGTCCTCGATCATAATTAACCTCAAGAGTAGTATGGCCCCTGCTGCCTCTACACCTATGCGTGATCCACCAACCAATGACGAATCCACCAGGTTGCCTACTGCCAATCAGGTAGGACAATCCTCGTCTACTCCATCGGCTACAGGCTCCGCAATTCTGGCCGAGATACAACAGGCCATCAAGGAGGTGTATGCTCGTTATGATGGCAAAGAGAAGCAAGCAACGCTCCGAAAGATGGGGATCAGGCAGCCATACCCTGTCGAGTGGGACAACGTCGTCTATCCTTCCAAATACAATCCGCAGATGCTTACACCTTATGAAGGGAAGGGGTCTCCCCCACAATACTTGAGGTACTTTGCCGTAGTAACGGGGCACCTGCCAAAGGATGACGCCCACATGTCCAACATATTCATAGGAGCCCTGTAGGAGGTAGCCTATGAGTGGTTCTGTAGTTTTTTGGAAGACTGTATCTCATTATTTAAAGACCTGAAGACTCGGTTTATGGAGCGATTCTACAAAGGAGGCATGGATATGACCATGTCGACCCTCATAGAAATTGTCCAGAGGAAGAAAAAGCCTGTCCGCGCATACATCGAGCGCTTCCGCCAGGCAGCCCTCAGATTACCACCCGACATGTCCGAGCCCATGCTTATGGACTCTTGCCGCAAGAACATGCTGTCCGCTATAAAATTATGGCACAATGCTCCCTGCATGGAGTGGACGCCTTTCATGACCGAGGCGAATGTCGCACAAAGGAAAGCCCAAGATGCATAGCTCCTGGGGCTATACTTTCCTGTGCCCGAAGACAAGTGGAGACGCTTGTCCAGCAACAACCCTAATGGCAAAAAAAGACAAGCAAGCCATGACCGTCAACATCTCCAAAGGTTCAGCAGCCGCAAACCCCAAGTCTGCGGAAGCGCAGAGGCCGAGGGAGACTTATTCCTTCAATGACGAGGATACGCTGGAGCTCTTCGAGATGCTTACGAAGAGTGGCAAACTGTCCATCCCGGCACCCAGGCATCCTGATGAAGTAGGAAAGTTGGACCATCCCAAATACTACCATTATCACAGTACGTCCATCACTCAACTTAGGACTGCTATGTGTTGAAGGGACAAATTCAGTGCCTCATTAACGTTAACATCATGTCGTTGGATTACGGAAAGAAGACCATCACGGCCAACTTGGTTACTCTCCAGTTCGGAAGTTTTCCAGCCACAAAGGTACAAGATGGCATCATCTCTATTCCAAAGGCGACGATGGAGGTAGTCAACCTTCCGCCAGCACAGGGAATGCTCAAGGGCCCTTCCTATTCTCCATGCCTCGAGGCAAAGTTATATGGATACATCCTGACTTGGTTCCCGACATGATGATGTCTACGACCCTTTCTGCCAAAGAAAAAAAAAACCAAGGCATGTCGCATGGTCTCGACATCGACCGACGATGCTTTGGTGACCACCTGCTCGGTGCAGAGGCAAGAGGAGAGCCAGGCTCCAGACCAGGAGGAGTCTCCACCAAATACTCCTCCAGTCCCAGATATATCAGGAGCAGGTCCACCATAAATCCCTGAGGCACCAGAGGCGGGTCCATCCCGGGCCCCTTCCTTGGACAGGCAGAAATAGAAGGAGGTTCGTTTGGACAAACCTATCAAAAAGGATCTGGCAATCAGGCCTATCAAGCCCTACAACTTCGATATTCTAGCACAACTGACTAATACTCCGGCTAGACTATCACTTTTCGAGCTCCTTCGCCTCTCTAAGGAGACCCGAGATGCGCTTAGTGAAGCTTTATAGAACGCCGAGTGCTTCCTCACCTAGGTTCTGTCACCGAAAGTGGATCCCGCAGCTTGCCCAGATTGCCACAGTGTGGTCGAAGTGATTCCCAGTATCACTTTTACCCAGCAAGACTTGCTGCTAAAGAATAACCGGCACAACCGCCCCCTGTACTATACGGGGTATGTCGGTGACATTAAGGTCGATCGCTTCCACATCGACCCAGGTTCTTCTGTGAAAATTATTCCAAGAAGCCTGCTTCAAACTTTAGGGGTTCTAATGTATCGGTTGACAGCCTCGAACACAACAATCAGTGGCTTCAATGTGGGGAAGTTCAAGCCCAAGTGGGAAAGACGTTCGTCATAGAAACGGTGTACTCCAATGGTGCTTATCGGCTAGCTAAGCCTAACGGGGACTTGCTAATGATGTCCATCAACGACAAGTTCCTAAAGAAGTATTACGTCTGAAGACAGAACCAACATAAGCACCCACATCCCCTGAAAAGGGTGCCCATGAGTTCTGGTAAGGGGATCTCTCGCTCTCCCTCCTATATGTTCTCTCAAGTAGATAAAGCACTTCACATCCACATTACCTCTGGATTGCTCCTCTATGCCTGGAAGACGTGACTACCATGTCCACATTACCTCTGAGTACTCGTTCTTCTCACATCAGCTCTATGATTATTCCAGCGATCTAGAAAATAGTTCACGTCCATATTACCTTCGGATTGTTATTATATACCCCGACAAAGATCAAGCCTACCACGTCCATATTACCTCTGGTTAGGCAAATCCATTATGAATATTTCCTCTTTATTCTGAAGACAAAAGTAAAGGAAAGAAGAAAGCTTCTACATATAAAAATATGTGGCTACAAGGACCTATCATAGACCCTTCGTAGTTACATAGACAGAAAAAAAAAGCTAAAAGGGCAGTGACAGAGCCAATCACTTCCTAGTCAAAAGGAAGCTACCGTCCAAAGCTGCTACTAGCCCGAGCCGGAGATGAAGACCAGCACAAGACTCCCCTATCTCCCCAGCTGGCCGGAGAGAGCAACCACAACTGCAGGCCTTGCCATTCCTCGGTCAGCATGGCAACCAATGTAAAGTCAGGAAGTTAGGGTTCGAGACACCACTGATGCCCACGACATCCAAGATACAGGACATCTCGAGATCCAGTAGTAGTTCTACTATAGCTTCTTTGGATAAAAAGATTTGCCACCGACGGCCGCCTCAAGCAAACTCCAGGATCATCAGGAGCTGAACATCGGGCAAGTAAGGCTATTGTTGAAGCAGCTGAGTCTTCTCTTGAAGGGGGACAGTCCTTTATGTAGGCTATTCGCGTGGTCCAAGCATGAGCCAAACATCGGTCAGAAGGAAGCTTACAAGTTAAGCTAAAGCTCTACTCAATGACAGATAACAGTACTACGAGTGACCAAAGGAACGTGACTCTGAACCTCCTCTGCTAAATAGATTCGTGATCCCTGCAAAGACGCAAGAGGCTCCAATATCAAGAAGCCATCAGGAGCCCATGCTCTGAAATGATGACTCGGGACAACTAGTGCTAAGAGCTAGGCATGACACCAGCCATCACCCAGCTCGTACAGTCATGACACGTGTTCATGCTTCTATTTAAAATATCCCAAGCTTGACTCAAGTTTGGGACACTTTGAAAGGGGTCTTGTAGAAGCATGAAAAATCTCAGCTGAAGACATCCCTTCGCCAAAGCGCAGAAGAAGCAAAAGACTGAGACTCAGTACTAAAAAGACTAAATAGAAGATATGGAGAGAATTCCCTTTATTATTGTGTCTACCAAAGTCTAGTACAGACACATCAGGACTATACATAAGGGACTAATTCTGTTCTTCTACAAAGAATCTAGTACAGATTCGACAGAAGACTAGAGGGATCTACAAAGGATGCAGTCTTCATCGAAGCGCAGCCTTTCTTCTTCTCGATATACACGCTGGAAGATTGACCTCTACCGAAGCATGTTCTGATTTTCTTGTGGGCGCAACCTCTCAGAAGCATATTAGTAACTCAGCACTTTGAAGAAGCCAAAGCCTTCAAGCCAGAGGTGCAGCTACCTGCCTGCGCCAACCTCAGAAACAAGATGGTAGTAGGCCCCCTCCCTTTCTTTTACTTTAGAAGACAGTGTCTTCACACCAGAGGCGCAGCTACCACTACGTCAGAATTTGCTTTTTTGACAGACTAAAACTGTCCAAAACTGTGTTTATTGACGGTTTTGGACCGTCACGTTGTCCGTCAAAAATAAAATGTAGATTACTATAAATGGCGGTTTTCTACCGTCGATACGTAGATGGAGAAAACGATGGATTTTGTCTGTCATATAATAAACAGCGGACTTCATCTGTCAATTATCCCGCATAACACAATTCGACCTACCTGTCTATTTTTGACAGGTGATATCCGTCGAAATTCTATAAAATATTCACTAAAATTATTTTTAATTAATTAAACCTATTTTTGTTGTAAACCATTACACAAATATTGAATCTGAATATAAATCAAAAGACTCGATTCAAAATGAATATAACACAAATCGTTCACGAATCACAATTGAAAATGAACGCATTCAATCAAAATGAACATAACTTATGAACATAACAGACAATTGATTCAAAGTCTCAATTGATATTGAATATCACTAAGTAGAAGTTGTTTTAGTAGCATCCAAATACTTGCAATTGTTCTCACACATAACATCCAAACTGAAAAAGGAGTAGTATTTCAGAATGCATACGAAGTTCACTACAAAAAAAACTAAATGCTAATATTCAAATCCAAATAAATTGAACGGACTCTTTTGGCCAATTGATCATATCATCAAGCATAATGTCTTCAAACTTTCTATCCCCTTCAAACAAATATGCACTGCGGTCAAATATTTCATCGACGATGATACTATAAACATCTTCCTTTGGCGGTGCATCAGAATTTAAGTATCCAAAAGCAATGTGTTTTCTTTTGAATTCCTTTAGAAAACATGTCTTTGGCAAGTCAGATTGTTCCGGTACCTACAACCATTGAAACACAAAAATACAATATTAACTACTGGAATTTACAAAGAAAGATGCAATTCTTTATTCCTTCATCTCAAATAGTAAGCGTAGCATAGATCGGAAGATAAAAATGCGTAAACAGAAGCAAAGTTTGTAATTATGAACACGAAAAGCATATGTCAAATTTCACAACCTGACTTTCTTTTTTCGTGGTGGTGGGAGACCTGAAAATTACAGCTCAACTTATAGACATCAGACTGATACTAAATGCTAGTATAAACAATTGAGCCTTGGCTTAGTGCCATTTGTGTATATATTTTTAAGGGTTAATTAGACTTCTGGGTATCAGAAATATTCGAAAAATTATCGTTTCAGAAACATATTTTGGATGGTCAAAAAAAATTATCGTTTCAGTATGAACACCGATTTTGGGTGGTTTTTGAGCCGACCAAATCCAGTGGCTCAAAAAAATTAACAAACATGGATTTGCATAAACGGTCGATTTAAAAACACCACAAAGCCGGTAAAAACACCATTATCAAGCAGACCCAAAGTCTAATTAATCCTTTCTTTTATGTCGATGTTAGTTGAAATCTTATATGAAGTGAACCTACAGGTTTTTGTTTACAATATGATTTGTCCTTATCATGCTCTCTTGCTGACATGTTATACTTGGCCAGGGTGAGCTCTGATGGATAGTAGATAACACTGCTGTGCACTTGCTGTCATTGCAAATGTGGAGAATCATGCTATAGGTACTGAT
The DNA here is from genome assembly GCA_029216955.1 of Iris pallida. NCBI lineage: Eukaryota > Viridiplantae > Streptophyta > Magnoliopsida > Asparagales > Iridaceae > Iris > Iris pallida. The sequence goes on from JANAVB010023117.1 coordinate 279,365, forward strand.
TAAGAACTGGAGGGAAGAGTTGAAGCTGACCGGCTATATGGAATCGGTTCCTTGGTCTTGACCAGGACGGGCTATCAATTTGCTTGGTCTTGCTACTAACACTACCAATAACCAAGGCCCAAGTGACAAGCCAATGGCCTAAGGCCAAATTGCCATGCTCGAGCAGTGGCCTTAGCCCAAGGCTCTGCTCTAGCTATACCTCTTGTGGGCAATATACCCCACTCTACATCTGTCCTGCTCCCATACTATATATCTAATCCAAGCAACCCCCTCTACTCCTAGTACTATAGTATTCGTATCACTTCTTTAACATGTACTAGCCTATATATCAGATCCTTCCCTTTACTGTACAGTGGATGCAAGTATCAATGTATACTTAACTAGGCTTGCTGAAAGGAGATGTATATCAATATAATTAAATAGCACCTAAATCTGTTTGGTCACAGCCATAAAATCCACTAATTCTTTCGAATAATATCTATAGATTCCTAGGACCGATACTTGTGGTCTAACAACCATAACATTGACATAAATTGTATCTATTAAGAGCTTTTTGGTTTGAATTCAAGAGATAAAATAAAAACTATGTATTTGTAAATCTAATTCTCCATGGTTTGGTTGGAGAGAATTGGAAATCCAGGGTTTATAATCCAATTGTCTGATTGCAGAGTTCATGACATTATCACCTTTTATAGTTAGAAATGTGGAACCCACAAAGATTTTAATGTGATGGAAAAAAGATTCTCAAAAATTGCTTTCACATGTATTGTGAAAGATTTCAAATTCCCATTTTTTGTATAAAAAGTTGGAATTACAATTCTCAGTTTCCATGCAACTAAACGAGAATTATGGGCCAATTCCTGGGATTATCTTGATTGCCTGCACCCAGATGGGCTTAATGGTAACAGAATAGAAGTATATATGAACATATAGGGAATAAATTTTTTGCCGTTGATGGCCAATAAATCAACTAATTATCGATAATATGTACAAAGAGTATATATATTATCTATATGAGAGCGAACGAAAGAATACATACTTGAGAGTCTGGACAATGTGTCTTTGTTATCTTTCCAAGAATCAATTGCAGGTGGACAATGTGTCTTTGTTATCTTTCCAACAGTAGTTGCAAATTTTTCTGATTAAATATCAACAGGTCGTCCATATTCGTCAGAAATGATAACTTTTGGGGCACCTAAGAAATTATTCAATTATTAGAACATATTGTAAAACATATTACAGAGGAACTATTAGATAAAGATACGATGATGGAGATTTGGACCGATGGGCCTTCGAAATAAGTTAATTAGTTAACGTTTTCCAAACGATTACATATATATATATATATTCATGAATTTAATTATTGTTGTATATATGTTGTCCCATGGCGGTACAGAGAGCACTGGGGCGTTTCTGAGGCAGAACTATGGTAGGCCTTAGATCAACTACTCAGATGCTCCTGAAGATAGGAAGGTATTCTGGTTTACCCACTTCAAGGTAAAAATATATTTGCTTATAATATCAATAATCATTTATGCATATTATATAACTCTCTATTTTACTTCTTGTACAAATCCTATTTCTATCCACCATATTGGGCTGAGAAGATCGAGCAGTAGTTTCCTACCGTCGTCGCCTAGCTGATCCGTGATGCGATCAACGAAAAAAATCATTGTAATTGCTCCGACAAAATAATCCACGGTTGGATCATGCATTATTAGTGGACTGCGTTGAAAGCGAGATTTGACGATCCCACGTACAAAGAAAGGTCGAAGAAGGCGAAGGCGGCTAGGTCGAAGGCAAAAAAGTGGTATGGTGGCTCGATTCCTATTATAGAACATTTTTGTCTCCTGGTATGTATTTTGTTGAATATATATTATTTTAATAAAAGTAGGATAAAATTCTTAATTTTAATAACAAATAATATATTTTTAATAGGTACAGAGGGGTGAGGATGCCAAAATGGACCGTCTTCCTGGCCACCTATAGGAAGGGAGAAAAGCTCATCGATGAGAGGTCCACACAGACCTATGTAAATTTTAGTACCATGAGTTAATTTATTTATAACTTAGAAAATATGTAAATAGATATATATATATAGTTTGTAATAAGTTCCTTAGACGTTAGCATCCACTTTTCTAGGATGGGTATCTTAGACTACGTGAATGGGCGACTGCTAGTGCACTTGTAGAGGGAGGGGCTGGTACTTCCTCGCAGCCCTCTACAGCTCTGTCGGTGGATGAGCGCAGGATAACCGTTTTTTGGTGGTCTTCAGAGATATATGTACTGCGTTACGGGATCCTACGGTGCCTTTATTGTGACGCAGTCATCCAGGGCCCCCTCTGTCAGTGTGCCTTCCTTGCAGCCTTCGTAAGCGTCGACACGAGCCCAGGAGAGCACTCACAGTCAGATTGCTGACCTGCGTGACGTGTTTCTACGAAGGATTACAGAGCAGCCCCAATCTTAGCTACAGACGGATGATGCGATGATTATCGCACGTTTTTATGCACTCGAGCATAGCCTTGTGGAGCTCAGGACTCTGAGCCAGATGACAGAGCATGGCCTTACAGAGGTCAGGACTCTTAGCTAGACGACAGAGCACAGCTTGGCAACTCTGGCCGCATCTACGTAGCGCAGACAGACGGAGATGAAGGTGCTGCATACGGCCATGAACGACTCACTTTAGAGGATACATGCGACGCATAACTTGATGAGTCGGTCTGTGGTGGAGAGCACTTCTATGATGGTATCTGTCATGGATTCATACAGTGCTCGACTGCTAGCATTGGAGCAGATAATTTCTTCTGGTCCGCCGGCATCGACACTAACTCCATCGATTATACAGCCTCCTCTATCGGGACCGATGACACTTTCACCGGAGTAGTGTGGCTTCCTCTTGTCCCAGATGCACGACAATGCTCCTCCTTATCCTAATCCACAATAGTTCTTCTTTGGACTTATTTTTAGAATGTTTGTGTGTATTGGCCCATTTTTGGGTCTTTGATGTAGTTATTTCTTACTTTTGACTACATTATTTGGATGAGACGAATGTGACATTATTTTAAATTTAGTTATTTATTTGCTGAGACATTCTTGCGTGTTTGGATATTCTTGATGTGTTTGTACCTATGTTGAGTGTTCTACCGAAGGGATCGACAATCCCAGGGAATTCAACGGAGGGTTGCTCCAGGTTTATTTATATAAAGTGTGATTTTATGACTACAGGCAGACTTATGTTGGAAAATATTTTTAGAAACAACGTGCTATTTTGTTCCAGTTTAGAAACGTGACAAAGCATCACTAAACTGTGTCAATACGTCACTGCTTGCTACCAGTGACGTTGCTAAAAAGTATCATAACGTCGCAAAACATCACCAACTAGATGACATGGCAATTTCTACCATATCAGCATGGTTGTAGAAAATGCCGCTTGTAATGTCGCTATTTTGGCTGCGTTATGCGATACTGTATTTCGTTGCCGATGATGGACATCTAGTCCCAAGAAGTCGCTAATAGGGCGACGTGGCCATGTCGGTATAACGACGAATAGCAACATTTTTGTTGTAAGCGACCATGGATACCGTGACAACACGAAAACGTTGCCAAATACGTCGCTAATTAATTTTAGCAACGTTATTTTGCTAATAAGCAATATTTTTGACGTCGCTAAAATGTTTTATTTTGGTAGTAAACCGAATTTTGTTTCTTACTAAACCATGAGACCAAGGATTTTCCAAGGAATTGACATGTGTCGCTAGTATTTTTTGGGTCGATCTTACATCCGACAAAATTTACATTCGAGTAGCCTAGAAGCTCAAAGGATGAAGATTTGGGATACCAAAGACCTATAGTGATGGAGCCTTTCAGATAGCAAAAATGAATTTAACGACACATAAGTATCATTCTTCGGGATTTGCTTGGAATCGTGCACATAAACATACACTAAACATGATATCATGATGACTTTTGCAAAACCTTCACAAAGTCTTTTATTAGTTGAACCAAAAATATGTCATATACATATACGTGAACCAATAATAATGTGTCATTGTAGGATTTGATAAATAAAGTGGTGTCAACTTTTTCCTTTGAGAAGTTATGGGAGATTAAGAAATAACTAAGATGCTCATACCAAACACGAGTTGCTTGTTTGAGGCCATAGAGGGCTTTATGAAGTTTAAAGACATGATCTACAAAACAAAAATCCTCAGAACTAGGAGGTTGCTAGACATACACTTCCTCCTTAATAAAACAATTTAAAAGGGCACTTTTGACATCCATTTGAAAAAGTTTAAAATCATTAAAGCAAGCAAAAGCACAAAGCATACAAATAGATTCTAAGCGAGCAACCGGTGCATAGGTTTCTTCATAATTAATGCCTTCCTCTTGGTATAGCCTTGAGCAACCAATCCAACTTTGTTACGAGTTACAACCCCATCCTTATTAAGCTTGTTTTGAAACATCGATTTAGTCCCAATAATGAGATATTTATTGGGCCTAGGAACAAGTTCCCAAACTTTGTTTCTTTCAAATTGATTTAGCTTTTCTTGTATTGCAAACATCCAAAAATCAACATTAGAAACTATTAATGGTTTTAGGCTCTGTTTGAGAAATTAAAGTCACATTTGCACAATGATCTCGTGTAGAAGATCGAGTGCTCACCCGTGAAGAGGGATCACCGATGATAAGTTCTTTGGAATGATGAGTGGCAAACATCCATTCCTTGGGGATATCATTTGGAGAAGTTTATATAGTTGAGGAGTTTCGGGTGGAGGAATCTCAACTTCACAACTAGGTGAAGGAGCATTCGTGTCTCCAAGAGAAGAGCTCTCCAAACCACAAGAGACTAAATCAACATCAGTAAAGAAACTAGATAGAAGTGTTAAGTTTATCAAAAGAGACATTGATAGATTCTTCAACCACAACATTTATTTTGTTAAAAACATGAAGTACCATACTATCGAGGACCTACTTTCTTTTAGCATGAGATGGAGGGTTCACGTATGTAAACCCCCTTTTTATCAAATATTTTAGTATTTTCTTATTTATTAAATAGCTTAATAATTAATTATATGATTTTTTATAGCAAAACAAGCAAGTAATATTATTTTATATATGGCAAGTATTTTACACATGATTCTACTAAAATACTTTAGAAGTAATTTTTGAGTTTTAGGAAATTTTTTAGAAAAAATTCATTTGGATTTTGGTGTATACATATAAATGTATATTATATATATATATTTTTTTTATATATTATATAT